>CAWLCU010000048.1:295000-297500 GCA_963855975.1 Andrena chrysosceles | reverse complement strand
ATGCAAATGCAAATGCAAATGCAAATGCAAATGCAAATGCAAATGCAAATGCAAATGCAAATGCAAATGCAAATGCAAATGCAAATGCTAATGCTAATGCTAATGCAAATGCAAATGCAAATGCAAATGCAAATGCAAATGCAAATGCAAATGCAAATGCAAATGCAAATGCAAATGCAGATGCAAATGCAAATGCAAATGCAAATGCAAATGCAAATGCAAATGCAAATCCAAATGCAAATGCAAATGCAAATGCAAATGCAAATGCAAATGCAAATGCAAATGCTAATGCTAATGCAAATGCAAATGCAAATGCAAATGCAAATGCAAATGCAAATGCTAATGCTAATGCAAATGCAAATGCAAATCCAAATGCAAATGCAAATGCAAATGCAAATGCAAATGCAAATGCAAATGCAAATGCAAATGCAAATGCTAATGCTAATGCAAATGCACATGCAAATGCAAATGCAAATGCAAATGCAAATGCAAATGCTAATGCTAATGCTAATGCAAATGCAAATGCAAATGCAAATGCAAATGCAAATGCAAATGCAAATGCAAATGCAAACGCAAACGCAAACGCAAACGCAAACGCAAACGCAAACGCAAACGCAACTGCAAACGCAAACGCAAACGCAAACGCAAACGCAAACGCAAACGCAAACGCAAACGCAAACGCAAACGCAAACGCAAACGCAAACGCAAACGCAAACGCAAACGCAAACGCAAACGCAAACGCAAACGCAAACGCAAACGCAAACGCAAACGCAAACGCAAACGCAAACGCAAACGCAAACGCAAACGCAAACGCAAACGCAAACGCAAACGCAAACCCAAACGCAAACGCAAACGCAAACGCAAACGCAAACGCAAACGCAAACGCAAACGCAAACGCAAACGCAAACGCAAACGCAAACGCAAACGCAAACGCAAACGCAAACGCAAACGCAAACGCAAACGCAAACGCAAACGCAAACGCAAACGCAAACGCAAACGCAAACGCAAACGCAAACGCAAACGCAAACGCAAACGCAAACGCAAACGCAAACGCAAACGCAAACGCAAACGCAAACGCAAACGCAAACGCAAACGCAAACGCAAACGCAAACGCAAACGCAAACGCAAACGCAAACGCAAACGCAAACGCAAACGCAAACGCAAACGCAAACGCAAACGCAAACGCAAACGCAAACGCAAACGCAAACGCAAACGCAAACGCAAACGCAAACGCAAACGCAAACGCAAACGCAAACGCAAACGCAAACGCAAACGCAAACGCAAACGCAAACGCAAACGCAAACGCAAACGCAAACGCAAACGCAAACGCAAACGCAAACGCAAACGCAAACGCAAACGCAAACGCAAACGCAAACGCAAACGCAAACGCAAACGCAAACGCAAACGCAAACGCAAACGCAAACGCAAACGCAAACGCAAACGCAAACGCAAACGCAAACGCAAACGCAAACGCAAACGCAAACGCAAACGCAAACGCAAACGCAAACGCAAACGCAAACGCAAACGCAAACGCAAACGCAAACGCAAACGCAAACGCAAACGCAAACGCAAACGCAAACGCAAACGCAAACGCAAACGCAAACGCAAACGCAAACGCAAACGCAAACGCAAACGCAAACGCAAACGCAAACGCAAACGCAAACGCAAACGCAAACGCAAACGCAAACGCAAACGCAAACGCAAACGCAAACGCAAACGCAAACGCAAACGCAAACGCAAACGCAAACGCAAACGCAAACGCAAACGCAAACGCAAACGCAAACGCAAACGCAAACGCAAACGCAAACGCAAACGCAAACGCAAACGCAAACGCAAACGCAAACGCAAACGCAAACGCAAACGCAAACGCAAACGCAAACGCAAACGCAAACGCAAATGCAAATGCAAATGCAAATGCAAATGCAAATGCAAATGCAAATGCAAATGCAAATGCATATGCAAATGCAAATGCAAATCCAAATGCAAATGCAAATGCAAATGCAAATGCAAATGCAAATGCAAATGCAAATGCAAATGCTAATGCTAATGCAAATGCAAATGCAAATGCAAATGCTAATGCAAATGCAAATGCAAATGCAAATGCAAATGCAAATGCAAATGCAAATGGAAATGCAAATGCAAATGTAAATGCAAATGCAAATGCAAATGCAAATGCAAATGCAAATGCAAATGCAAATGCAAATGCAAATGCAAATGCAAATGCAAATGCAAATGCAAATGCAAATGCAAATGCAAATGCAAATGCAAATGCAAATGCAAATGCAAATGCAAATGCAAATGCAAATCCAAATCCAAATGCAAATGCAGATGCAGATGCAGATGCAGATGCAAATGCAAATGCAAATGCAAATGGAAATGCAAATGCAAATGCAAATGCAAATCCAAATGCAAATGCAAATGCAAATGCAAATGCAAATGCAAATGCAAATGCAAATGCAAATGCAAATGCAAATGCAAATGCAAATGCAAATGCAAATGC
>CAWLCU010000048.1:277500-285000 GCA_963855975.1 Andrena chrysosceles | reverse complement strand
GCAAATGCAAATGCAAATGCAAATGCAAATGCAAATGCAAATGCAAATGCAAATGCAAATGCAAATGCAAATGCAAATGCAAATGCAAATGCAAATGCAAATGCAATTGCAAATGCAAATGCAAATGCAAATGCAAATGCAAATGCAAATGCAAATGCAAATGCAAATGCAAATGCAAATGCAAATGCAAATGCAAATGCAAATGCAAATTCAAATGCAAATGCAAATGCAAATGCAAATGCAAATGCAAATGCAAATGCAAATGCAAATGCAAATGCAAATGCAAATGCAAATGCAAATGCAAATGCAAATGCAAATGCAAATGCAAATCCAAATGCAAATGCAAATGCAAATGCAAATGCAAATGCAAATGCATATGCAAATGCAAATGCAAATGCAAATGCAAATGCAAATGCTAATGCTAATGCAAATGCAAATGCAAATGCAAATGCAAATGCAAATGCAAATGCAAATGCAAATGCAAATGCAAATGCAAATGCAAATGCAAATGCAAATGCAAATGCAAACGCAAACGCAAACGCAAACGCAAACGCAAACGCAAACGCAAACGCAAACGCAAACGCAAACGCAAACGCAACTGCAAACGCAAACGCAAACGCAAACGCAAACGCAAACGCAAACGCAAACGCAAACCCAAACGCAAACGCAAACGCAAACGCAAACGCAAACGCAAACGCAAACGCAAACGCAAACGCAAACGCAAACGCAAACGCAAACGCAAACGCAAACGCAAACGCAAGCGCAAGCGCAACTGCAAGTGCAAGTGCAAGTGCAAATGCAAATGGAAATGCAAATGCAAATGCAAATGCAAATGCAAATGCAAATGCAAATGGAAATGCAAATGCAAATGCAAATGCAAATGCAAATTCAAATGCAAATGCAAATGCAAATGCAAATGCAAATGCAAATGCAAATGCAAATGCAAATGCAAATGCAAATGCAATTGCAAATGCAAATGCAAATGCAAATGCAAATGCAAATGCAAATGCAAATGCAAATGCAAATGCAAATGCAAATGCAAATTCAAATGCAAATGCAAATGCAAATGCAAATGCAAATGCAAATGCAAATGCAAATGCAAATGCAAATGCAAATGCAAATGCAAATGCAAATGCAAATGCAAATGCAAATGCAAATGCAAATGCAAATGCAAATCCAAATGCAAATGCAAATGCAAATGCAAATGCAAATGCAAATGCAAATGCAAATGCATATGCAAATGCAAATGCAAATGCAAATGCAAATGCAAATGCTAATGCTAATGCAAATGCAAATGCAAATGCAAATGCAAATGCAAATGCAAATGCAAATGCAAATGCAAATGCAAATGCAAACGCAAACGCAAACGCAAACGCAAACGCAAACGCAACTGCAAACGCAAACGCAAACGCAAACGCAAACGCAAACGCAAACGCAAACGCAAACCCAAACGCAAACGCAAACGCAAACGCAAACGCAAACGCAAACGCAAACGCAAACGCAAACGCAAACGCAAACGCAAACGCAAACGCAAACGCAAACGCAAACGCAAACGCAAACGCAAACGCAAACGCAAACGCAAACGCAAACGCAAACGCAAACGCAAACGCAAGCGCAAGCGCAACTGCAAGTGCAAGTGCAAGTGCAAATGCAAATGGAAATGCAAATGCAAATGCAAATGCAAATGCAAATGCAAATGCAAATGCAAATGGAAATGCAAATGCAAATGCAAATGCAAATGCAAATTCAAATGCAAATGCAAATGCAAATGCAAATGCAAATGCAAATGCAAAAGCAAATGCAAATGCAAATGCAAATGCAAATGCAAATCCAAATGCAAATGCAAATGCAAATGCAAATGCAAATGCAAATGCAAATGCAAATGCAAATGCAAATGCAAATGCTAATACAAATGCAAATGCAAATGCAAATGCAAATGCAAATGCAAATGCAAATGCAAACGCAAACGCAAACGCAAACGCAAACGCAAACGCAAACGCAAACGCAAACGCAAACGCAAACGCAAACGCAAACGCAAACGCAAACGCAAACGCAAACGCAAACGCAAACGCAAACGCAAACGCAAACGCAAACGCAAACGCAAACGCAAACGCAAACGCAAACGCAAACGCAAACGCAAACGCAAACGCAAACGCAAACGCAAACGCAAACGCAAACGCAAACGCAAACGCAAACGCAAACGCAAACGCAAACGCAAACGCAAACGCAAACGCAAACGCAAACGCAAACGCAAACGCAAACGCAAACGCAAACGCAAACGCAAACGCAAACGCAAACGCAAACGCAAACGCAAACGCAAACGCAAACGCAAACGCAAACGCAAACGCAAACGCAAACGCAAACGCAAACGCAAACGCAAACGCAAACGCAAACGCAAACGCAAACGCAAACGCAAACGCAAACGCAAACGCAAACGCAAACGCAAACGCAAACGCAAACGCAAACGCAAACGCAAACGCAAACGCAAACGCAAATGCAAACGCAAACGCAAATGCAAACGCAAATGCAAATGCAAATGCAAATGCAAATGCAAATGCAAATGCAAATGCAAATGCAAATGCAAATGCAAATGCAAATGCAAATGCAAATGCAAATGCAAATGCAAATGCAAATGCAAATGCAAATGCAATTGCAAATGCAAATGCAAATGCAAATGCAAATGCAAATGCAAATGCAAATGCAAATGCTAATACAAATGCAAATGCAAATGCAAATGCAAATGCAAATGCAAATGCAAATGCAAATGCAAATGCAAATGCAAATGCTAATGCTAATGCAAATGCAAATGCAAATGCAAATGCAAATGCAAATGCAAATGCAAATGCAAATGCAAATGCAAATGCAAATGCAAATGCAAATGCAAATGCAAATGCAAATGCAAATGGAAATGCAAATGCAAATGCAAATGCAAATCCAAATGCAAATGCAAATGCAAATGCAAATGCAAATGCAAATGCAAATGCAAATGCAAATGCAAATGCAAATGCAAATGCAAATGCAAATGCAAATGCAAATGCAAATGCAAATGCTAATGCAAATGCAAATGCAAATGCAAATGCAAATGCAAATGCAAATGCAAATGCAAATGCAAATGCAAATGCAAATGCAAATGCAAATGCAAATGCAAATGCAAATGCAAATGCAAATGCAAATGCAAATGCAAATGCAAATGCAAATGCAAATGCAAATGCAAATCCAAATGCAAATGCAAATGCAAATGCAAATGCAAATGCAAATGCAAATGCAAATGCTAATGCTAATGCAAATGCAAATGCAAATGCAAATGCAAATGCAAATGCAAATGCAAATGCTAATGCTAATGCGAATGCAAATGCAAATGCAAATGCAAATGCAAATGCAAATGCAAATGCAAATGCAAACGCAAATGCAAACGCAAAGGCAAACGCAAATGCAAACGCAAACGCAAACGCAAACGCAAACGCAAACGCAAACGCAAACGCAAACGCAAACGCAAACGCAAACGCAAACGCAAACGCAAACGCAAACGCAAACGCAAACGCAAACGCAAACGCAAACGCAAACGCAAACGCAAACGCAAACGCAAACGCAAACGCAAACGCAAACGCAAACGCAAACGCAAACGCAAACGCAAACGCAAACGCAAACGCAAACGCAAACGCAAACGCAAACGCAAACGCAAACGCAAACGCAAACGCAAACGCAAACGCAAACGCAAACGCAAACGCAAACGCAAACGCAAACGCAAACGCAAACGCAAACGCAAACGCAAACGCAAACGCAAACGCAAACGCAAACGCAAACGCAAACGCAAACGCAAACGCACACGCAAATGCAAATGCAAATGCAATTGCAAATGCAAATGCAAATGCAAATGCAAATGCAAATGCAAATGCAAATGCAAATGCAAATGCAAATGCAAATGCAAATGCAAATGCAAATGCAAATGCAAATGCAAATGCAAATGCAAATGCAAATGCAAATGCAAATGCAAATGCAAATGCAAATGCAAATGCAAATGCAAATGCAAATGCAATTGCAAATGCAAATGCAAATGCAAATGCAAATGCAAATGCAAATGCAAATGCAAATGCAAATGCAAATGCAAACGCAAACGCAAACGCAAACGCAAACGCAAACGCAAACGCAAACGCAAACGCAACTGCAAACGCAAACGCAAACGCAAACGCAAACGCAAACGCAAACGCAAACGCAAACGCAAACGCAAACGCAAACGCAAACGCAAACGCAAACGCAAACGCAAGCGCAAGCGCAAGCGCAACTGCAAGTGCAAGTGCAAGTGCAAATGCAAATGGAAATGCAAATGCAAATGCAAATGCAAATGCAAATGGAAATGCAAATGCAAATGCAAATGCAAATGCAAATGCAAATGCAAATGCAAATTCAAATGCAAATGCAAATGCAAATGCAAATGCAAATGCAAATGCAAATGCTAATGCTAATGCAAATGCAAATGCAAATGCAAATGCAAATGCAAATGCAAATGCAAATGCAAATGCAAATGCAAATGCAAACGCAAAGGCAAACGCAAATGCAAACGCAAACGCAAACGCAAACGCAAACGCAAACGCAAACGCAAACGCAAACGCAAACGCAAACGCAAACGCAAACGCAAACGCAAACGCAAACGCAAACGCAAACGCAAACGCAAACGCAAACGCAAACGCAAACGCAAACGCAAACGCAACCGCAAGCGCAAGCGCAAGCGCAACTGCAAGTGCAAGTGCAAGTGCAAATGCAAATGGAAATGCAAATGCAAATGCAAATGCAAATGCAAATGCAAATGCAAATGCAAATGCAAATGCAAATGCAAATGCAAATGCAAATGCAAATGCAAATGCAAATGCAAATGCAAATGCAAATGCAAATGCAAATGCAAATGCAAATGCAAATGCAAATGCAAATGCAAATGCAAATGCAAATGCAAATGCAAATGCAAATGCAAATGCAAATGCAAATGCAAATGCAAATGCAAATGCAAATGCAAATGCAATTGCAAATGCAAATGCAAATGCAAATGCAAATGCAAATGCAAATGCAAATGCAAATGCAAATGCAAATGCAAACGCAAACGCAAACGCAAACGCAAACGCAAACGCAAACGCAAACGCAAACGCAACTGCAAACGCAAACGCAAACGCAAACGCAAACGCAAACGCAAACGCAAACGCAAACGCAAACGCAAACGCAAACGCAAACGCAAACGCAAACGCAAACGCAAGCGCAAGCGCAAGCGCAACTGCAAGTGCAAGTGCAAGTGCAAATGCAAATGGAAATGCAAATGCAAATGCAAATGCAAATGCAAATGGAAATGCAAATGCAAATGCAAATGCAAATGCAAATGCAAATGCAAATGCAAATGCAAATTCAAATGCAAATGCAAATGCAAATGCAAATGCAAATGCAAATGCAAATGCTAATGCTAATGCAAATGCAAATGCAAATGCAAATGCAAATGCAAATGCAAATGCAAATGCAAATGCAAATGCAAATGCAAACGCAAAGGCAAACGCAAATGCAAACGCAAACGCAAACGCAAACGCAAACGCAAACGCAAACGCAAACGCAAACGCAAACGCAAACGCAAACGCAAACGCAAACGCAAACGCAAACGCAAACGCAAACGCAAACGCAAACGCAAACGCAAACGCAAACGCAAACGCAAACGCAAACGCAAACGCAAACGCAACCGCAAGCGCAAGCGCAAGCGCAACTGCAAGTGCAAGTGCAAGTGCAAATGCAAATGGAAATGCAAATGCAAATGCAAATGCAAATGCAAATGCAAATGCAAATGCAAATGCAAATGCAAATGCAAATGCAAATGCAAATGCAAATGCAAATGCAAATGAAAATGCAAATGCAAATGCAAATGCAAATGCAAATGCAAATGCAAATGCAAATGCAAATGCAAATGCAAATGCAAATGCAAATGCAAATGCAAATGCAAATGCAAATGCAAATGCAAATGCTAATACAAATGCAAATGCAAATGCAAATGCAAATGCAAATGCAAATGCAAATGCAAATCCAAATGCAAATGCAAATGCAAATGCAAATGCAAATGCAAATGCAAATGCAAATGCAAATGCAAATGCAAATGCAAATGCAAATGCAAATGCAAATGCAAATGCAAATGCAAATGCAAATGCAAATGCAAATGCAAATGCAAATGCAAATGCAAATGCAAATGCAAATGCAAATGCAAATATAAATGCAAATGCAAATGCAAATGCAAATGCAAATGCAAATGCAAATGCAAATGCAAATGCAAATGCAAATGCAAATGCAAATGCAAATGCAAATGCAAATGCAAATGCAAATGCAAATGCAAATGCAAATGCAAATGCAAATGCAAATGCTAATGCGAGTGCGAGTGCGAGTGCGAGTGCGAGTGCGAGTGCGAGTGCGAGTGCGAGTGCGAGTGCGAGTGCGAGTGCGAGTGCGAGTGCGAGTGCGAGTGCGAGTGCAAGTGCAAGTGCAAGTGCAAGTGCAAATGCAAACGCAAACGCAAACGCAAACGCAAATGCAAATTCAAATGCAAATGCAAATCTAAATGCAAATGCAAATCTAAATGCAAATGCAAATCTAAATGCAAATGCAAATGCAAATGCAAATGCAAATGCAAATGCAAATGCAAATGCAAATGCAAATGCAAATGCAAATGCAAATGCAAATGCAAATGCAAATGCAAATGCAAATGCAAATGCAAATGCAAATGCAAATGCAAATGCAAATGCAAATGCAAATGCAAATGCAAATGCAAATGCAAATGCAAATGCAAATGCAAATGCAAATGCAAATGCAAATGCAAATGCAAATGCAAATGCAAATGCAAATGCAAATGCAAATGCAAATGCAAATGCAAATGCAAATGCAAATGCAAATGCAAATGCAAATGCAAATGCAAATGCAAATGCAAATGCAAATGCAAATGCAAATGCAAATGCAAATGCAAATGCAAATGCAAATGGAAATGCAAATGCAAATGGAAATGCAAATGCAAATGCAAATGCAAATGCAAATGCAAATGGAAATGCAAATGCAAATGCAAATGCAAATGCAAATGCAAATGCTAATGCAAATGCAAATGCTAATGCAAATGCAAATGCAAATGCAAATGCAAATGCAAATGCAAATGCAAACGCAAATGCAAATGCAAATGCAAATGCAAATGCAAATGCAAATGCAAATGCAAATGCAAATGCAAATGCAAATGCAAATGCAAATGCAAATGCAAATGCAAATGCAAATGCAAATGCAAATGCAAATGCAAACGCAAACGCAAACGCAAACGCAAACGCAAACGCAAACGCTAACGAAAACGCAAACGCAAACGCAAACGCAACTGCAAACGCAAACGCAAACGCAAACGCAAACGCAAACGCAAACGCAAACGCAAACGCAAACGCAAGCGCAAGCGCAAGCGCAAGCGCAAGCGCAAGCGCAACTGCAAGTGCAAGTGCAAGTGCAAATGCAAAT
>CAWLCU010000048.1:260000-262500 GCA_963855975.1 Andrena chrysosceles | reverse complement strand
GCAAACGCAAACGCAAACGCAAACGCAAACGCAGGCGCAAGCGCAAGCGCAAGCGCAAGCGCAAGCGCAAGCGCAAGCGCAAGCGCAAGCGCAAGCGCAAGCGCAAGCGCAAGCGCAACTGCAAGTGCAAATGCAAATGCAAATGGAAATGCAAATGCAAATGTAAATGCAAATGCAAATGCAAATGCAAATGCAAATGCAAATGCAAATGCAAATGCAAATCCAAATGCAAATGCAAATGCAAATGCAAATGGAAATGTAAATGCAAATGCAAATGCAAATGCAAATGGAAATGCAAATGCAAATGCAAATGCAAATGCAAATGCAAATGCAAATGCAAATGCAAATGCAAATGGAAATGCAAATGCAAATGCAAATGCAAATCCAAATGCAAATGCAAATGCAAATGCAAATCCAAATGCAAATGCAAATGCAAATGCAAATGCAAATGCAAATGCAAATGCAAATGCAAATGCAAATGCAAATGCAAATGCAAATGCAAATGCAAATGCAAATGCAAATGCAAATGCAAATGCAAATGCAAATGCAAATGCAAATGCAAATGCAAATGCAAATGCAAATGCAAATGCAAATGCAAATGCAAATGCAAATGCAAATGCAAATGCAAATGCAAATGCAAATGCAAATGCAAATGCAAATGCAAATGCAAATGCAAATGCAAATGCAAATGCAAATGCAAATGCAAATGCAAATGCAAATGCAAATGCAAATGCAAATGCAAATGCAAATGCAAATGCAAATGCAAATGCAAATGCAAATGCAAATGCAAATGCAAATGCAAATGCAAATGCAAATGCAAATGCAAATGCAAATGCAAATGCAAATGCAAATGCAAATGCAAATGCAAATGCAAATGCAAATGCAAATGCAAATGCAAATGCAAATGCAAATGCTAATGCGAGTGCGAGTGCGAGTGCGAGTGCGAGTGCGAGTGCGAGTGCGAGTGCGAGTGCGAGTGCGAGTGCGAGTGCGAGTGCGAGTGCGAGTGCGAGTGCGAGTGCGAGTGCGAGTGCGAGTGCGAGTGCGAGTGCGAGTGCGAGTGCGAGTGCGAGTGCGAGTGCAAGTGCAAGTGCGAGTGCAAGTGCAAATGCAAACGCAAACGCAAACGCAAACGCAAATGCAAATTCAAATGCAAATGCAAATCTAAATGCAAATGCAAATCTAAATGCAAATGCAAATCTAAATGCAAATGCAAATGCAAATGCAAATGCAAATGCAAATGCAAATGCAAATGCAAATGCAAATGCAAATGCAAATGCAAATGCAAATGCAAATGCAAATGCAAATGCAAATGCAAATGCAAATGCAAATGCAAATGCAAATGCAAATGCAAATGCAAATGCAAATGCAAATGCAAATGCAAATGCAAATGCAAATGCAAATGCAAATGCAAATGCAAATGCAAATGCAAATGCAAATGCAAATGCAAATGCAAATGCTAATGCAAATGCAAATGCAAATGCAAATGCTAATGCAAATGCAAATGCAAATGCAAATGCAAATGCAAATGCAAATGCAAATGCAAATGCAAATGCAAATGCAAATGCAAATGCAAATGCAAATGCAAATGCAAATGCAAATGCAAATGCAAATGCAAATGCAAATGCAAATGCAAATGCAAATGCTAATGCAAATGCAAATGCAAATGCAAATGCTAATGCAAATGCAAATGCAAATGCAAATGCAAATGCAAATGCAAATGCAAATGCAAATGCAAATGCAAATGCAAATGCAAATGCAAATGCAAATGCAAATGCAAATGCAAATGCAAATGCAAATGCAAATGCAAATGCAAATGCAAATGCAAATGCAAATCCAAATGCAAATGCAAATGCAAATGCAAATGCAAATGCAAATGCAAATGCAAATGCAAATGCAAATGCAAATGCAAATGGAAATGGAAATGCAAATGGAAATGCAAATGCAAATGCAAATGCAAATGCAAATGCAAATGGAAATGCAAATGCAAATGCAAATGCAAATGCAAATGCAAATGCTAATGCAAATGCAAATGCAAATGCAAATGCAAATGCAAATGCAAATGCAAATGCAAATGCAAATGCAAATGCAAATGCAAATGCAAATGCAAATGCAAATGCAAATGCAAATGCAAATGCAAATGCAAATGCAAATGCAAATGCAAATGCAAATGCAAATGCAAATGCAAATGCAAATGCAAATGCAAATGCAAATGCAAACGCAAACGCAAACGCAAACGCAAACGCAAACGCAAACGCAAACGCAAACGCAAACGCAACTGCAAACGCAAACGCAAACGCAAACGCAAACGCAAACGCAAACGCAAACGCAAACGCAAACGCAAACGCAGGCGCAAGCGCAAGCGCAAGCGCAAGCGCAAGCGCAAGCGCAAGCGCAAGCGCAAGCGCAAGCGCAAGCGCAAGCGCAAGCGCAAGCGCAAGCGCAAGCGCAAGCGCAAGCGCAAGCGCAAGCGCAACTGCAAGTGCAAGTGCAAATGCAA
>CAWLCU010000048.1:215000-222500 GCA_963855975.1 Andrena chrysosceles | reverse complement strand
GCAACGCAAACGCAAACGCAAAGGCAAATTCAAATGCAAATGCAAATCTCAATGCAAATGCAAATCTAAATGCAAATGCAAATCTAAATGCAAATGCAAATGCAAATGCAAATGCAAATGCAAATGCAAATGCAAATGCAAATGCAAATGCAAATGCAAATGCAAATGCAAATGCAAATGCAAATGCAAATGCAAATGCAAATGCAAATGCAAATGCAAATGCAAATGCAAATGCAAATGCAAATGCTAATGCAAATGCAAATGCAAATGCAAATGCAAATGCAAATGCAAATGCAAATGCAAATGCAAATGCAAATGCAAATGCAAATGCAAATGCAAATGCAAATGCAAATGCAAATGCAAATGCAAATGCAAATGCAAATGCAAATGCAAATGCAAATGCAAATGCAAATGCAAATGCAAATGCAAATGCAAATGCAAATGCAAATGCAAATGCAAATGCAAATGCAAATGCAAATGCAAATGCTAATGCTAATGCAAATGCAAATGCAAATGCAAATGCAAATGCAAATGCAAATGCAAATGCAAATGCAAATGCAAATGCAAATGCAAATGCAAATGCAAATGCAAATGGAAATGCAAATGCAAATGGAAATGCAAATGCAAATGCAAATGCAAATGCAAATGCAAATGCAAATGCAAATGCAAATGCAAATGCAAATGCAAATGCAAATGCAAATGCTAATGCAAATGCAAATGCAAATGCAAATGCAAATGCAAATGCAAATGCAAATGCAAATGCAAATGCAAATGCAAATGCAAATGCAAATGCAAATGCAAATGCAAATGCAAATGCAAATGCTAATGCGAGTGCGAGTGCGAGTGCGAGTGCGAGTGCGAGTGCGAGTGCGAGTGCGAGTGCGAGTGCGAGTGCGAGTGCGAGTGCGAGGGCGAGTGCGAGTGCGAGTGCGAGTGCAAGTGCAAGTGCAAGTGCAAGTGCAAGTGCAAGTGCAAATGCAAATGCAAATCTAAATGCAAATGCAAATCTAAATGCAAATGCAAATGCAAATGCAAATGCAAATGCAAATGCAAATGCAAATGCAAATGCAAATGCAAATGCAAATGCAAATGCAAATGCAAATGCAAATGCAAATGCAAATGCAAATGCAAATGCAAATGCAAATGCAAATGCAAATGCAAATGCAAATGCAAATGCAAATGCAAATGCAAATGCAAATGCAAATGCAAATGCAAATGCAAATGCAAATGCAAATGCAAATGCAAATGCAAATGCAAATGCAAATGCAAATGCAAATGCAAATGCAAATGCAAATGCAAATGCAAATGCAAATGCAAATGCAAATGCAAATGCAAATGCAAATGCAAATGCAAATGCAAATGCAAATGCAAATGCAAATGCAAATGCAAATGCAAATGCAAATGCAAATGCAAATGCAAATGCAAATCCAAATGCAAATGCAAATGCAAATGCAAATGCAAATGCAAATGCAAATGCAAATGCAAATGCAAATGCAAATGCAAATGCAAATGGAAATGGAAATGCAAATGGAAATGCAAATGCAAATGCAAATGCAAATGCAAATGCAAATGGAAATGCAAATGCAAATGCAAATGCAAATGCAAATGCAAACGCAAACGCAAACGCAAACGCAAACGCAAACGCAAACGCAAATGCAAATGCAAATGCAAACGCAAACGCAAACGCAAACGCAAATGCAAATGCAAATGCAAATGCAAATGCAAATGCAAATGCAAATGCAAATGCAAATGCAAATGCAAATGCAAATGCAAATGCAAATGCAAATGCAAATGCAAATGCAAATGCAAATGCAAATGCAAATGCAAATGCAAATGCAAATGCAAATGCAAATGCAAATGCAAATGCAAATGCAAATGCAAATGCAAATGCAAATGCAAATGCAAATGCAAATGCAAATGCAAATGCAAATCCAAATGCAAATGCAAATGCAAATGCAAATGCAAATGCAAATGCAAATGCAAATGCAAATGCAAATGCAAATGCAAATGCAAATGGAAATGGAAATGCAAATGGAAATGCAAATGCAAATGCAAATGCAAATGCAAATGCAAATGGAAATGCAAATGCAAATGCAAATGCAAATGCAAATGCAAACGCAAACGCAAACGCAAACGCAAACGCAAACGCAAACGCAACCGCAAGCGCAAGCGCAAGCGCAAGCGCAAGCGCAACTGCAAGTGCAAGTGCAAGTGCAAATGCAAATGGAAATGCAAATGCAAATGCAAATGCAAATGCAAATGCAAATGGAAATGCAAATGCAAATGCAAATGCAAATGCAAATGCAAATGCAAATGCAAATGCAAATGCAAATGGAAATGCAAATGCAAATGCAAATGCAAATCCAAATATAAATGCAAATGCAAATGCAAATGCAAATGCAAATGCAAATGCAAATGCAAATGCAAATGCAAATGCAAATGCAAATGCAAATGCAAATGCAAATGCAAATGCAAATGCAAATGCAAATGCAAATGCAAATGCAAATGCAAATGCAAATGCAAATGCAAATGCAAATGCAAATGCAAATGCAAATCCAAATGCAAATGCAAATGCAAATGCAAATGCAAATGCAAATGCAAATGCAAATGCAAATGCAAATGCTAATGCTAATGCAAATGCAAATGCAAATGCAAATGCAAATGCAAATGCTAATGCTAATGCAAATGCAAATGCAAATGCAAATGCAAATGCAAATGCAAATGCAAACGCAAACGCAAACGCAAACGCAAACGCAAACGCAAACGCAAACGCAAACGCAAACGCAAACGCAAACGCAAACGAAAACGCAAACGCAAACGCAAACGCAAACGCAAACGCAAACGCAAACGCAAACGCAAACGCAAACGCAAACGCAAACGCAAACGCAAACGCAAACGCAAACGCAAACGCAAACGCAAACGCAAACGCAAACGCAAACGCAAACGCAAACGCAAACGCAAACGCAAACGCAACCGCAAGCGCAACTGCAAGTGCAAGTGCAAGTGCAAATGCAAATGGAAATGCAAATGCAAATGCAAATGCAAATGCAAATGGAAATGCAAATGCAAATGCAAATGCAAATGCAAATGCAAATGCAAATGCAAATGCAAATGCAAATGCAAATGCAAATGGAAATGCAAATGCAAATGCAAATGCAAATCCAAATGCAAATGCAAATGCATATGCAAATGCAAATGCAAATGCAAATGCAAATGCAAATGCAAATGCAAATGCAAATGCAAATGCAAATGCAAGTGCAAATGCAAATGCAAATGCAAATGCAAATGCAAACGCAAACGCAAACGCAAACGCAAACGCAAACGAAAACGCAAACGCAAACGCAAACGCAAACGCAAACGCAAACGCAAACGCAAACGCAAACGCAAACGCAAACGCAAACGCAAACGCAAACGCAAACGCAAACGCAAACGCAAACGCAAACGCAAACGCAAACGCAACCGCAAGCGCAACTGCAAGTGCAAGTGCAAGTGCAAATGCAAATGGAAATGCAAATGCAAATGCAAATGCAAATGCAAATGGAAATGCAAATGCAAATGCAAATGCAAATGCAAATGCAAATGCAAATGCAAATGCAAATGCAAATGCAAATGCAAATGGAAATGCAAATGCAAATGCAAATGCAAATCCAAATGCAAATGCAAATGCATATGCAAATGCAAATGCAAATGCAAATGCAAATGCAAATGCAAATGCAAATGCAAATGCAAATGCAAGTGCAAATGCAAATGCAAATGCAAATGCAAATGCAAATGCAAATGCAAATGCAAATGCAAATGCAAATGCAAATGCAAATGCAAATGCAAATGCAAATGCAAATGCAAATGCAAATGCAAATGCAAATGCAAATGCAAATGCAAATGCAAATGCAAATGCAAATGCAAATGCAAATGCAAATGCAAATGCAAATGCAAATGCAAATGCAAATGCAAATGCAAATGCAAATGCAAATGCAAATGCAAATGCAAATGCAAATGCAAATGCAAATGCAAATGCAAATGCAAATGCAAATGCAAATGCAAATGCAAATGCAAATGCAAATGCAAATGCAAATGCAAATGCAAATGCAAATGCAAATGCAAATGCAAATGCAAATGCAAATGCAAATGCAAATGCAAATGCAAATGCAAATGCAAATGCAAATGCAAATGCAAATGCAAATGCAAATGCAAATGCAAATGCAAATGCAAATGCAAATGCAAATGCAAATGCAAATGCAAATGCAAATGCAAATGCAAATGCAAATGCAAATGCAAATGCAAATGCAAATGCAAATGCAAATGCAAATGCAAATGCAAATGCAAATGCAAATGCAAATGCAAATGCAAATGCAAATGCAAATCCAAATGCAAATGCAAATGCAAATGCAAATGCAAATGCAAATGCAAATGCAAATGCAAATGCAAATGCAAATGCAAATGCAAATGGAAATGGAAATGCAAATGGAAATGCAAATGCAAATGCAAATGCAAATGCAAATGCAAATGGAAATGCAAATGCAAATGCAAATGCAAATGCAAATGCAAATGCAAATGCAAATGCAAATGCAAATGCAAATGCAAATGCAAATGCTAATGCAAATGCAAATGCAAATGCAAATGCAAATGCAAATGCAAATGCAAATGCAAATGCAAATGCAAATGCAAATGCAAATGCAAATGCAAATGCAAATGCAAATGCAAATGCTAATGCGAGTGCGAGTGCGAGTGCGAGTGCGAGTGCGAGTGCGAGTGCGAGTGCGAGTGCGAGTGCGAGTGCGAGTGCGAGTGCGAGTGCGAGTGCGAGTGCGAGTGCAAGTGCAAGTGCAAGTGCAAGTGCAAGTGCAAGTGCAAGTGCAAATGCAAATGCAAATCTAAATGCAAATGCAAATCTAAATGCAAATGCAAATGCAAATGCAAATGCAAATGCAAATGCAAATGCAAATGCAAATGCAAATGCAAATGCAAATGCAAATGCAAATGCAAATGCAAATGCAAATGCAAATGCAAATGCAAATGCAAATGCAAATGCAAATGCAAATGCAAATGCAAATGCAAATGCAAATGCAAATGCAAATGCAAATGCAAATGCAAATGCAAATGCAAATGCAAATGCAAATGCAAATGCAAATGCAAATGCAAATGCAAATGCAAATGCAAATGCAAATGCAAATGCAAATGCAAATGCAAATGCAAATGCAAATGCAAATGCAAATGCAAATGCAAATGCAAATGCAAATGCAAATGCAAATGCAAATGCAAATGCAAATGCAAATGCAAATGCAAATGCAAATGCAAATGCAAATGCAAATGCAAATGCAAATGCAAATGCAAATGCAAATGCAAATGCAAATGCAAATGCAAATGCAAATGCAAATGCAAATGCAAATGCAAATGCAAATGCAAATGCAAATGCAAATGCAAATGCAAATGCAAATGCAAATGCAAATGCAAATGCAAATGCAAATGCAAATGCAAATGCAAATGCAAATGCAAATGCAAATGCAAATGCAAATGCAAATGCAAATGCAAATGCAAATGCAAATGCAAATGCAAATCCAAATGCAAATGCAAATGCAAATGCAAATGCAAATGCAAATGCAAATGCAAATGCAAATGCAAATGCAAATGCAAATGCAAATGCAAATGCAAATGCAAATGCAAATGCAAATGCAAATGCAAATGCAAATCCAAATGCAAATGCAAATGCAAATGCAAATGCAAATGCAAATGCAAATGCAAATGCAAATGCAAATGCAAATGCAAATGCAAATGGAAATGGAAATGCAAATGGAAATGCAAATGCAAATGCAAATGCAAATGCAAATGCAAATGGAAATGCAAATGCAAATGCAAATGCAAATGCAAATGCAAACGCAAACGCAAACGCAAACGCAAACGCAAACGCAAACGCAAACGCAACCGCAAGCGCAAGCGCAAGCGCAAGCGCAAGCGCAAGCGCAAGCGCAAGCGCAAGCGCAAGCGCAACTGCAAGTGCAAGTGCAAGTGCAAATGCAAATGGAAATGCAAATGCAAATGCAAATGCAAATGCAAATGCAAATGCAAATGCAAATGCAAATGCAAATGCAAATGCAAATGCAAATGCAAATGCAAATGCAAATGCAAATGCAAATGCAAATGCAAATGCAAATGCAAATGCAAATGCAAATGCAAATGCAAATGCAAATGCAAATGCAAATGCAAATCCAAATGCAAATGCAAATGCAAATGCAAATGCAAATGCAAATGCAAATGCAAATGCAAATGCAAATGCTAATGCTAATGCAAATGCAAATGCAAATGCAAATGCAAATGCAAATGCAAATGCTAATGCTAATGCAAATGCAAATGCAAATGCAAATGCAAATGCAAATGCAAATGCAAATGCAAACGCAAACGCAAACGCAAACGCAAACGCAAACGCAAACGCAAACGCAAACGCAAACGCAAACGAAAACGCAAACGCAAACGCAAACGCAAACGCAAACGCAAACGCAAACGCAAACGCAAACGCAAACGCAACCGCAAGCGCAACTGCAAGTGCAAGTGCAAGTGCAAATGCAAATGGAAATGCAAATGCAAATGCAAATGCAAATGCAAATGGAAATGCAAATGCAAATGCAAATGCAAATGCAAATGCAAATGCAAATGCAAATGCAAATGCAAATGGAAATGCAAATGCAAATGCAAATGCAAATGCAAATGCAAATGCAAATGCAAATGCAAATGCAAATGCAAATGCAAATGCAAATGCAAATGCAAATGCAAATGCAAATGCAAATGCAAATGCAAATGCAAATGCAAATGCAAATGCAAATGCAAATGCAAATGCAAATGCAAATGCAAATGCAAATGCAAATGCAAATGCAAATGCAAATGCAAATGCAAATGCAAATGCAAATGCAAATGCAAATGCAAATGCAAATGCAAATGCAAATGCAAATGCAAATGCAAATGCAAATGCAAATGCAAATGCAAATGCAAATGCAAATGCAAATGCAAATGCAAATGCAAATGCAAATGCAAATGCAAATGCAAATGCAAATGCAAATGCAAATGCAAATGCAAATGCAAATGCAAATGCAAATGCAAATGCAAATGCAAATGCAAATGCAAATGCAAATGCAAATGCAAATGCAAATGCAAATGCAAATGCAAATGCAAATGCTAATGCGAGTGCGAGTGCGAGTGCGAGTGCGAGTGCGAGTGCGAGTGCGAGTGCGAGTGCGAGTGCGAGTGCGAGTGCGAGTGCGAGTGCGAGTGCGAGTGCGAGTGCGAGTGCGAGTGCAAGTGCAAGTGCAAGTGCAAGTGCAAATGCAAACGCAAACGCAAACTCAAACGCAAATGCAAATTCAAATGCAAATGCAAATCTAAATGCAAATGCAAATCTAAATGCAAATGCAAATCTAAATGCAAATGCAAATGCAAATGCAAATGCAAATGCAAATGCAAATGCAAATGCAAATGCAAATGCAAATGCAAATGCAAATGCAAATGCAAATG
>CAWLCU010000048.1:182500-195000 GCA_963855975.1 Andrena chrysosceles | reverse complement strand
TGCAAATGCAAATGCAAATGCAAATGCAAATGCAAATGCAAATGCAAATGCAAATGGAAATGCAAATGCAAATGCAAATGCAAATGCAAATGCAAATGCAAATGCAAATGCAAATGCAAATGCAAATGCAAATGCAAATGCAAATGCAAATGCAAATCCAAATGCAAATGCAAATGCAAATGCAAATGCAAATGCAAATGCAAATGCAAATGCTAATGCGAGTGCGAGTGCGAGTGCGAGTGCGAGTGCGAGTGCGAGTGCGAGTGCGAGTGCGAGTGCGAGTGCGAGTGCGAGTGCGAGTGCGAGTGCGAGTGCGAGTGCAAGTGCAAGTGCAAGTGCAAGTGCAAGTGCAAGTGCAAATGCAAACGCAACGCAAACGCAAACGCAAATGCAAATTCAAATGCAAATGCAAATGCAAATGCAAATGCAAATCTAAATGCAAATGCAAATCTAAATGCAAATGCAAATGCAAATGCAAATGCAAATGCAAATGCAAATGCAAATGCAAATGCAAATGCAAATGCAAATGCAAATGCAAATGCAAATGCAAATGCAAATGCAAATGCAAATGCAAATGCAAATGCAAATGCAAATGCAAATGCAAATGCAAATGCAAATGCAAATGCAAATGCAAATGCAAATGCAAATGCAAATGCAAATGCAAATGCAAATGCAAATGCAAATGCAAATGCAAATGCAAATGCAAATGCAAATGCAAATGCAAATGCAAATGCAAATGCAAATGCAAATGCAAATGCAAATGCAATTGCAAATGCAAATGCAAATGGAAATGGAAATGCAAATGGAAATGCAAATGCAAATGCAAATGCAAATGCAAATGCAAATGGAAATGCAAATGCAAATGCAAATGCAAATGCAAATGCAAACGCAAACGCAAACGCAAACGCAAACGCAAACGCAAACGCAACCGCAAGCGCAAGCGCAAGCGCAAGCGCAAGCGCAACTGCAAGTGCAAGTGCAAGTGCAAATGCAAATGGAAATGCAAATGCAAATGCAAATGCAAATGCAAATGCAAATGGAAATGCAAATGCAAATGCAAATGCAAATGCAAATGCAAATGCAAATGCAAATGCAAATGGAAATGCAAATGCAAATGCAAATGCAAATCCAAATATAAATGCAAATGCAAATGCAAATGCAAATGCAAATGCAAATGCAAATCCAAATGCAAATCCAAATGCAAATGCAAATGCAAATGCAAATGCAAATGCAAATGCAAATGCAAATGCAAATGCAAATGCAAATGCAAATGCAAATGCAAATGCAAATGCAAATGCAAACGCAAACGCAAACGCAAACGCAAACGCAAACGCAAACGCAAACGCAAACGTAAACGCAAACGCAAACGAAAACGCAAACGCAAACGCAAACGCAAACGCAAACGCAAACGCAAACGCAAACGCAAACGCAACCGCAAGCGCAAGCGCAAGCGCAACTGCAAGTGCAAGTGCAAGTGCAAATGCAAATGGAAATGCAAATGCAAATGCAAATGCAAATGCAAATGCAAATGGAAATGGAAATGCAAATGCAAATGCAAATGCAAATGCAAATGCAAATGCAAATGCAAATGCAAATGCAAATGGAAATGCAAATGCAAATGCAAATGCAAATCCAAATATAAATGCAAATGCAAATGCAAATGCAAATGCAAATGCAAATGCAAATGCAAATGCAAATGCAAATGCAAATGCAAATGCAAATGCAAATGCAAATGCAAATGCAAATGCAAATGCAAATGCAAATGCAAATGCAAATGCAAATGCAAATGCAAATGCAAATGCAAATGCAAATGCAAATGCAAATGCAAATGCAAATGCAAATGCAAATGCAAATGCAAATGCAAATGCAAATGCAAATGCAAATGCAAATGCATATGCAAATGCAAATGCAAATGCAAATGCAAATGCAAATGCAAATGCAAATGCAAATGCAAATGCAAATGCAAATAGAAATGGAAATGCAAATGCAAATGCAAATGCAAATCCAAATGCAAATGCAAATGCAAATGCAAATGCAAATGCAAATGCAAATGCAAATGCAAATGCAAATGCAAATGCAAATGCAAATGCAAATGCAAATGCTAATGCAAATGCAAATGCAAATGCAAATGCAAATGCAAATGCAAATGCAAATGCAAATGCAAATGCAAATGCAAATGCAAATGCAAATGCAAATGCAAATGCAAATGCAAATGCAAATGCAAATGCAAATGCAAATGCAAATCCAAATGCAAATCCAAATGCAAATGCAAATGCAAATGCAAATGCAAATGCAAATGCAAATGCAAATGCAAATGCAAATGCAAATGCAAATGCAAATGCAAATGCAAATGCAAATGCAAATGCAAATGCAAATGCAAATGCAAATGCAAATGCAAATGCAAATGCAAATGCAAATGCAAATGCAAATGCAAATGCAAATGCAAATGCAAATGCAAATGCAAATGCAAATGCAAATGCAAATGCAAATGCAAATGCAAATGCAAATGCAAATGCAAATGCAAATGCAAATGCAAATGCAAATGCAAATGCAAATGCAAATGCAAATGCAAATGCAAATGCAAATGCAAATGCAAATGCAAATGCAAATGCAAATGCAAATGCAAATGCAAATGCAAATGCAAAGGCAAATGCAAATGCAAATGGAAATGGAAATGCAAATGCAAATGCAAATGCAAATCCAAATGCAAATGCAAATGCAAATGCAAATGCAAATGCAAATGCAAATGCAAATGCTAATGCGAGTGCGAGTGCGAGTGCGAGTGCGAGTGCGAGTGCGAGTGCGAGTGCGAGTGCGAGTGCGAGTGCGAGTGCGAGTGCGAGTGCGAGTGCGAGTGCGAGTGCAAGTGCAAGTGCAAGTGCAAGTGCAAGTGCAAGTGCAAATGCAAACGCAACGCAAACGCAAACGCAAATGCAAATTCAAATGCAAATGCAAATCTCAATGCAAATGCAAATCTAAATGCAAATGCAAATCTAAATGCAAATGCAAATGCAAATGCAAATGCAAATGCAAATGCAAATGCAAATGCAAATGCAAATGCAAATGCAAATGCAAATGCAAATGCAAATGCAAATGCAAATGCAAATGCAAATGCAAATGCAAATGCAAATGCAAATGCAAATGCAACTGCAAATGCAAATGCAAATGCAAATGCAAATGCTAATCCAAATGCAAATGCAAATGCAAATGCAAATGCAAATGCAAATGCAAATGCAAATGCAAATGCAAATGCAAATGCAAATGCAAATGCAAATGCAAATGCAAATGCAAATGCAAATGCAAATGCAAATGCAAATGCAAATGCAAATGCAAATGCAAATGCAAATGCAAATGCAAATGCAAATGCAAATGCAAATGCAAATGCAAATGCAAATGCAAATGCAAATGCAAATGCAAATGCAAATGCAAATGCAAATGCAAATGCTAATGCTAATGCAAATGCAAATGCAAATGCAAATGCAAATGCAAATGCAAATGCAAATGCAAATGCAAATGCAAATGCAAATGCAAATGCAAATGCAAATGCAAATGGAAATGCAAATGCAAATGGAAATGCAAATGCAAATGCAAATGCAAATGCAAATGCAAATGCAAATGCAAATGCAAATGCAAATGCAAATGCAAATGCAAATGCTAATGCAAATGCAAATGCAAATGCAAATGCAAATGCAAATGCAAATGCAAATGCAAATGCAAATGCAAATGCAAATGCAAATGCAAATGCAAATGCAAATGCAAATGCAAATGCAAATGCTAATGCGAGTGCGAGTGCGAGTGCGAGTGCGAGTGCGAGTGCGAGTGCGAGTGCGAGTGCGAGTGCGAGTGCGAGTGCGAGTGCGAGTGCGAGGGCGAGTGCGAGTGCGAGTGCGAGTGCAAGTGCAAGTGCAAGTGCAAGTGCAAGTGCAAGTGCAAATGCAAATGCAAATCTAAATGCAAATGCAAATCTAAATGCAAATGCAAATGCAAATGCAAATGCAAATGCAAATGCAAATGCAAATGCAAATGCAAATGCAAATGCAAATGCAAATGCAAATGCAAATGCAAATGCAAATGCAAATGCAAATGCAAATGCAAATGCAAATGCAAATGCAAATGCAAATGCAAATGCAAATGCAAATGCAAATGCAAATGCAAATGCAAATGCAAATGCAAATGCAAATGCAAATGCAAATGCAAATGCAAATGCAAATGCAAATGCAAATGCAAATGCAAATGCAAATGCAAATGCAAATGCAAATGCAAATGCAAATGCAAATGCAAATGCAAATGCAAATGCAAATGCAAATGCAAATGCAAATGCAAATGCAAATGCAAATGCAAATGCAAATGCAAATGCAAATGCAAATGCTAATGCGAGTGCGAGTGCGAGTGCGAGTGCGAGTGCGAGTGCGAGTGCGAGTGCGAGTGCGAGTGCGAGTTCGAGTGCGAGTGCGAGTGCGAGTGCGAGTGCGAGTGCAAGTGCAAGTGCAAGTGCAAGTGCAAGTGCAAGTGCAAATGCAAACGCAACGCAAACGCAAACGCAAATGCAAATGCAAATGCAAATGCAAATGCAAATGCAAATGCAAATGCAAATGCAAATGCAAATGCAAATGCAAATGCAAATGCAAATCCAAATGCAAATGCAAATGCAAATGCAAATGCAAATGCAAATGCAAATGCAAATGCAAATGCAAATGCAAATGCAAATGCAAATGGAAATGGAAATGCAAATGGAAATGCAAATGCAAATGCAAATGCAAATGCAAATGCAAATGCAAATGGAAATGCAAATGCAAATGCAAATGCAAATGCAAATGCAAATGCAAATGCAAATGGAAATGGAAATGCAAATGGAAATGCAAATGCAAATGCAAATGCAAATGCAAATGCAAATGGAAATGGAAATGCAAATGCAAATGCAAATGCAAATGCAAATGCAAATGCTAATGCAAATGCAAATGCAAATGCAAATGCAAATGCAAATGCAAATGCAAATGCAAATGCAAATGCAAATGCAAATGCAAATGCAAATGCAAATGCAAATGCAAATGCAAATGCAAATGCAAATGCAAATGCAAATGCAAATGCAAATGCAAATGCAAATGCAAATGCAAATGCAAATGCAAATGCAAATGCAAATGCAAATGCAAATGCAAATGCAAATGCAAATGCAAATGCTAATGCTAATGCAAATGCAAATGCAAATGCAAATGCAAATGCAAATGCAAATGCAAATGCAAATGCAAATGCAAATGCAAATGCAAATGCAAATGCAAATGGAAATGCAAATGCAAATGGAGATGCAAATGCAAATGCAAATGCAAATGCAAATGCAAATGCAAATGCAAATGCAAATGCAAATGCAAATGCAAATGCAAATGCAAATGCTAATGCAAATGCAAATGCAAATGCAAATGCAAATGCAAATGCAAATGCAAATGCAAATGCAAATGCAAATGCAAATGCAAATGCAAATGCAAATGCAAATGCAAATGCAAATGCAAATGCAAATGCAAATGCAAATGCTAATGCGAGTGCGAGTGCGAGTGCGAGTGCGAGTGCGAGTGCGAGTGCGAGGGCGAGTGCGAGTGCGAGTGCGAGTGCAAGTGCAAGTGCAAGTGCAAGTGCAAGTGCAAGTGCAAATGCAAATGCAAATCTAAATGCAAATGCAAATCTAAATGCAAATGCAAATGCAAATGCAAATGCAAATGCAAATGCAAATGCAAATGCAAATGCAAATGCAAATGCAAATGCAAATGCAAATGCAAATGCAAATGCAAATGCAAATGCAAATGCAAATGCAAATGCAAATGCAAATGCAAATGCAAATGCAAATGCAAATGCAAATGCAAATGCAAATGCAAATGCAAATGCAAATGCTAATGCGAGTGCGAGTGCGAGTGCGAGTGCGAGTGCGAGTGCGAGTGCGAGTGCGAGTGCGAGTGCGAGTGCGAGTGCGAGTGCGAGTGCGAGTGCGAGGGCGAGTGCGAGTGCGAGTGCGAGTGCAAGTGCAAGTGCAAGTGCAAGTGCAAGTGCAAGTGCAAATGCAAATGCAAATCTAAATGCAAATGCAAATGCAAATGCAAATGCAAATGCAAATGCAAATGCAAATGCAAATGCAAATGCAAATGCAAATGCAAATGCAAATGCAAATGCAAATGCAAATGCAAATGCAAATGCAAATGCAATTGCAAATGCAAATGCAAATGCAAATGCAAATGCAAATGCTAATGCTAATGCAAATGCAAATGCAAATGCAAATGCAAATGCAAATGCAAATGCAAATGCAAATGCAAATGCAAATGCAAATGCAAATGCAAATGCAAATGCAAATGCAAATGGAAATGCAAATGCAAATGGAGATGCAAATGCAAATGCAAATGCAAATGCAAATGCAAATGCAAATGCAAATGCAAATGCAAATGCAAATGCAAATGCAAATGCTAATGCAAATGCAAATGCAAATGCAAATGCAAATGCAAATGCAAATGCAAATGCAAATGCAAATGCAAATGCAAATGCAAATGCAAATGCAAATGCAAATGCAAATGCAAATGCAAATGCTAATGCGAGTGCGAGTGCGAGTGCGAGTGCGAGTGCGAGTGCGAGTGCGAGTGCGAGTGCGAGGGCGAGTGCGAGTGCGAGTGCGAGTGCAAGTGCAAGTGCAAGTGCAAGTGCAAGTGCAAGTGCAAATGCAAATGCAAATCTAAATGCAAATGCAAATCTAAATGCAAATGCAAATGCAAATGCAAATGCAAATGCAAATGCAAATGCAAATGCAAATGCAAATGCAAATGCAAATGCAAATGCAAATGCAAATGCAAATGCAAATGCAAATGCAAATGCAAATGCAAATGCAAATGCAAATGCAAATGCAAATGCAAATGCAAATGCAAATGCAAATGCAAATGCAAATGCAAATGCAAATGCAAATGCAAATGCAAATGCAAATGCACATGCAAATGCAAATGCAAATGCAAATGCAAATGCAAATGCAAATGCAAATGCAAATGCAAATGCAAATGCAAATGCAAATGCAAATGCAAATGCAAATGCAAATGCAAATGCAAATGCAAATGCAAATGCAAATGCAAATGCAAATGCAAATGCAAATGCAAATGCAAATGCAAATGCAAATGCAAATGCAAATGCAAATGCAAATGCAAATGCAAATCCAAATGCAAATGCAAATGCAAATGCAAATGCAAATGCAAATGCAAATGCAAATGCAAATGCAAATGCAAATGCTAATGCTAATGCAAATGCAAATGCAAATGCAAATGCAAATGCAAATGCAAATGCAAATGCAAATGCAAATGCAAATGCAAATGCAAATGCAAATGCAAATGCAAATGCAAATGCAAATGCAAATGCAAATGCAAATGCAAATGCAAATGCAAATGCAAATGCAAATGCAAATGCAAATGCAAATGCAAATGCAAATGCAAATGCAAATGCAAATGCAAATGCAAATGCAAATGCAAATGCAAATGCAAATGCAAATCCAAATGCAAATGCAAATGCAAATGCAAATGCAAATGCAAATGCAAATGCAAATGCAAATGCAAATGCAAATCCAAATGCAAATCCAAATGCAAATGCAAATGCAAATGCAAATGCAAATGCAAATGCAAATGCAAATGCAAATGCAAATGCAAATGCAAATGCAAATGCAAATGCAAACGCAAACGCAAACGCAAACGCAAACGCAAACGCAAACGCAAACGCAAACGCAAACGCAAACGCAAACGAAAACGCAAACGCAAACGCAAAAGCAAACGCAAACGCAAACGCAAACGCAAACGCAAACGCAAACGCAAACGCAACCGCAAGCGCAAGCGCAAGCGCAAGCGCAACTGCAAGTGCAAGTGCAAGTGCAAATGCAAATGGAAATGCAAATGCAAATGCAAATGCAAATGCAAATGCAAATGGAAATGGAAATGCAAATGCAAATGCAAATGCAAATGCAAATGCAAATGCAAATGCAAATGCAAATGCAAATGGAAATGCAAATGCAAATGCAAATGCAAATCCAAATATAAATGCAAATGCAAATGCAAATGCAAATGCAAATGCAAATGCAAATGCAAATGCAAATGCAAATGCAAATGCAAATGCAAATGCAAATGCAAATGCAAATGCAAATGCAAATGCAAATGCAAATGCAAATGCAAATGCAAATGCAAATGCAAATGCAAATGCAAATGCAAATGCAAATGCAAATGCAAATGCAAATGCAAATGCAAATGCAAATGCAAATGCAAATCCAAATGCAAATGCAAATGCAAATGCAAATGCAAATGCAAATGCAAATGCAAATGCAAATGCTAATGCGAGTGCGAGTGCGAGTGCGAGTGCGAGTGCGAGTGCGAGTGCGAGTGCGAGGGCGAGTGCGAGTGCGAGTGCGAGTGCAAGTGCAAGTGCAAGTGCAAGTGCAAGTGCAAGTGCAAATGCAAATGCAAATCTAAATGCAAATGCAAATCTAAATGCAAATGCAAATGCAAATGCAAATGCAAATGCAAATGCAAATGCAAATGCAAATGCAAATGCAAATGCAAATGCAAATGCAAATGCAAATGCAAATGCAAATGCAAATGCAAATGCAAATGCAAATGCAAATGCAAATGCAAATGCAAATGCAAATGCAAATGCAAATGCAAATGCAAATGCAAATGCAAATGCAAATGCACATGCAAATGCAAATGCAAATGCAAATGCAAATGCAAATGCAAATGCAAATGCAAATGCAAATGCAAATGCAAATGCAAATGCAAATGCAAATGCAAATGCAAATGCAAATGCAAATGCAAATGCAAATGCAAATGCAAATGCAAATGCAAATGCAAATGCAAATGCAAATGCAAATGCAAATGCAAATGCAAATGCAAATGCAAATGCAAATGCAAATGCAAATGCAAATGCAAATGCAAATGCAAATGCAAATGCAAATGCAAATGCTAATGCGAGTGCGAGTGCGAGTGCGAGTGCGAGTGCGAGTGCGAGTGCGAGGGCGAGTGCGAGTGCGAGTGCGAGTGCAAGTGCAAGTGCAAGTGCAAGTGCAAGTGCAAGTGCAAATGCAAATGCAAATCTAAATGCAAATGCAAATCTAAATGCAAATGCAAATGCAAATGCAAATGCAAATGCAAATGCAAATGCAAATGCAAATGCAAATGCAAATGCAAATGCAAATGCAAATGCAAATGCAAATGCAAATGCAAATGCAAATGCAAATGCAAATGCAAATGCAAATGCAAATGCAAATGCAAATGCAAATGCAAATGCTAATGCGAGTGCGAGTGCGAGTGCGAGTGCGAGTGCGAGTGCGAGTGCGAGTGCGAGTGCGAGTGCGAGTGCGAGTGCGAGTGCGAGTGCGAGTGCGAGGGCGAGTGCGAGTGCGAGTGCGAGTGCAAGTGCAAGTGCAAGTGCAAGTGCAAGTGCAAGTGCAAATGCAAATGCAAATCTAAATGCAAATGCAAATGCAAATGCAAATGCAAATGCAAATGCAAATGCAAATGCAAATGCAAATGCAAATGCAAATGCAAATGCAAATGCAAATGCAAATGCAAATGCAAATGCAAATGCAATTGCAAATGCAAATGCAAATGCAAATGCAAATGCAAATGCTAATGCTAATGCAAATGCAAATGCAAATGCAAATGCAAATGCAAATGCAAATGCAAATGCAAATGCAAATGCAAATGCAAATGCAAATGCAAATGCAAATGGAAATGCAAATGCAAATGGAGATGCAAATGCAAATGCAAATGCAAATGCAAATGCAAATGCAAATGCAAATGCAAATGCAAATGCAAATGCAAATGCTAATGCAAATGCAAATGCAAATGCAAATGCAAATGCAAATGCAAATGCAAATGCAAATGCAAATGCAAATGCAAATGCAAATGCAAATGCAAATGCAAATGCAAATGCAAATGCAAATGCTAATGCGAGTGCGAGTGCGAGTGCGAGTGCGAGTGCGAGTGCGAGTGCGAGTGCGAGTGCGAGTGCGAGTGCGAGTGCGAGTGCGAGTGCGAGGGCGAGTGCGAGTGCGAGTGCGAGTGCAAGTGCAAGTGCAAGTGCAAGTGCAAGTGCAAGTGCAAATGCAAATGCAAATCTAAATGCAAATGCAAATCTAAATGCAAATGCAAATGCAAATGCAAATGCAAATGCAAATGCAAATGCAAATGCAAATGCAAATGCAAATGCAAATGCAAATGCAAATGCAAATGCAAATGCAAATGCAAATGCAAATGCAAATGCAAATGCAAATGCAAATGCAAATGCAAATGCAAATGCAAATGCAAATGCAAATGCAAATGCAAATGCAAATGCAAATGCAAATGCAAATGCAAATGCACATGCAAATGCAAATGCAAATGCAAATGCAAATGCAAATGCAAATGCAAATGCAAATGCAAATGCAAATGCAAATGCAAATGCAAATGCAAATGCAAATGCAAATGCAAATGCAAATGCAAATGCAAATGCAAATGCAAATGCAAATGCAAATGCAAATGCAAATGCAAATGCAAATGCAAATGCAAATGCAAATGCAAATGCAAATGCAAATGCAAATGCAAATCCAAATGCAAATGCAAATGCAAATGCAAATGCAAATGCAAATGCAAATGCAAATGCAAATGCAAATGCAAATGCTAATGCTAATGCAAATGCAAATGCAAATGCAAATGCAAATGCAAATGCAAATGCAAATGCAAATGCAAATGCAAATGCAAATGCAAATGCAAATGCAAATGCAAATGCAAATGCAAATGCAAATGCAAATGCAAATGCAAATGCAAATGCAAATGCAAATGCAAATGCAAATGCAAATGCAAATGCAAATGCAAATGCAAATGCAAATGCAAATGCAAATGCAAATGCAAATGCAAATGCAAATGCAAATGCAAATGCAAATGCAAATGCAAATCCAAATGCAAATGCAAATGCAAATGCAAATGCAAATGCAAATGCAAATGCAAATGCAAATGCAAATGCAAATCCAAATGCAAATCCAAATGCAAATGCAAATGCAAATGCAAATGCAAATGCAAATGCAAATGCAAATGCAAATGCAAATGCAAATGCAAATGCAAATGCAAATGCAAACGCAAACGCAAACGCAAACGCAAACGCAAACGCAAACGCAAACGCAAACGCAAACGCAAACGCAAACGCAAACGCAAACGAAAACGCAAACGCAAACGCAAAAGCAAACGCAAACGCAAACGCAAACGCAAACGCAAACGCAAACGCAAACGCAACCGCAAGCGCAAGCGCAAGCGCAACTGCAAGTGCAAGTGCAAGTGCAAATGCAAATGGAAATGCAAATGCAAATGCAAATGCAAATGCAAATGCAAATGGAAATGGAAATGCAAATGCAAATGCAAATGCAAATGCAAATGCAAATGCAAATGCAAATGCAAATGCAAATGGAAATGCAAATGCAAATGCAAATGCAAATCCAAATATAAATGCAAATGCAAATGCAAATGCAAATGCAAATGCAAATGCAAATGCAAATGCAAATGCAAATGCAAATGCAAATGCAAATGCAAATGCAAATGCAAATGCAAATGCAAATGCAAATGCAAATGCAAATGCAAATGCAAATGCAAATGCAAATGCAAATGCAAATGCAAATGCAAATGCAAATGCAAATGCAAATGCAAATGCAAATGCAAATGCAAATGCAAATCCAAATGCAAATGCAAATGCAAATGCAAATGCAAATGCAAATGCAAATGCAAATGCAAATGCTAATGCGAGTGCGAGTGCGAGTGCGAGTGCGAGTGCGAGTGCGAGTGCGAGTGCGAGTGCGAGTGCGAGTGCGAGTTCGAGTGCGAGTGCGAGTGCGAGTGCGAGTGCGAGTGCAAGTGCAAGTGCAAGTGCAAGTGCAAGTGCAAGTGCAAATGCAAACGCAACGCAAACGCAAACGCAAATGCAAATTCAAATGCAAATGCAAATCTCAATGCAAATGCAAATCTAAATGCAAATGCGAATCTAAATGCAAATGCAAATGCAAATGCAAATGCAAATGCAAATGCAAATGCAAATGCAAATGCAAATGCAAATGCAAATGCAAATGCAAATGCAAATGCAAATGCAAATGCAAATGCAAATGCAAATGCAAATGCAAATGCAAATGCAAATGCAAATGCAAATGCAAATGCAAATGCAAATGCAAATGCAAATGCAAATGCAAATGCAAATGCAAATGCAAATGCAAATGCAAATGCAAATGCAAATGCAAATGCAAATGCAAATGCAAATGCAAATGCAAATGCAAATGCAAATGCAAATGCAAATGCAAATCCAAATGCAAATGCAAATGCAAATGCAAATGCAAATGCAAATGCAAATGCAAATGGAAATGCAAATGCAAATGCAAATGCAAATGCAAATGCAAATGCAAATGCAAATGCAAATGCAAATGCAAATGCAAATGCAAATGCAAATGCAAATGCAAATCCAAATGCAAATGCAAATGCAAATGCAAA
>CAWLCU010000048.1:167500-177500 GCA_963855975.1 Andrena chrysosceles | reverse complement strand
CAAATGCAAATGCAAATGCAAATGCAAATGCAAATGCAAATGCAAATGCAAATGCAAATGCAAATGCAAATGCAAATGCAAATGCAAATGCAAATGCAAATGCAAATGCAAATGCAAATGCAAATGCAAATGCAAATGCAAATGCAAATCCAAATGCAAATGCAAATGCAAATGCAAATGCAAATGCAAATGCAAATGCAAATGCAAATGCAAATGCAAATGCAAATGCAAATGGAAATGGAAATGCAAATGGAAATGCAAATGCAAATGCAAATGCAAATGCAAATGCAAATGGAAATGCAAATGCAAATGCAAATGCAAATGCAAATGCAAACGCAAACGCAAACGCAAACGCAAACGCAAACGCAACCGCAAGCGCAAGCGCAAGCGCAAGCGCAAGCGCAACTGCAAGTGCAAGTGCAAGTGCAAATGCAAATGGAAATGCAAATGCAAATGCAAATGCAAATGCAAATGGAAATGCAAATGCAAATGCAAATGCAAATGCAAATGCAAATGCAAATGCAAATGCAAATGCAAATGGAAATGCAAATGCAAATGCAAATGCAAATCCAAATATAAATGCAAATCCAAATGCAAATGCAAATGCAAATGCAAATGCAAATGCAAATGCAAATGCAAATGCAAATGCAAATGCAAATGCAAATGCAAATGCAAATGCAAATGCAAATGCAAATGCAAATGCAAATGCAAATGCAAATGCAAATGCAAATGCAAATGCAAATGCAAATGCAAATGCAAATGCAAATCCAAATGCAAATGCAAATGCAAATGCAAATGCAAATGCAAATGCAAATGCAAATGCAAATGCAAATGCTAATGCTAATGCAAATGCAAATGCAAATGCAAATGCAAATGCAAATGCAAATGCTAATGCTAATGCAAATGCAAATGCAAATGCAAATGCAAATGCAAATGCAAATGCAAACGCAAACGCAAACGCAAACGCAAACGCAAACGCAAACGCAAACGCAAACGCAAACGCAAACGCAAACGCAAACGCAAACGAAAACGCAAACGCAAACGCAAACGCAAACGCAAACGCAAACGCAAACGCAAACGCAAACGCAAACGCAAACGCAAACGCAAACGCAAACGCAAACGCAAACGCAAACGCAAACGCAAACGCAAACGCAAACGCAAACGCAAACGCAACCGCAAGCGCAACTGCAAGTGCAAGTGCAAGTGCAAATGCAAATGGAAATGCAAATGCAAATGCAAATGCAAATGCAAATGGAAATGCAAATGCAAATGCAAATGCAAATGCAAATGCAAATGCAAATGCAAATGCAAATGCAAATGCAAATGGAAATGCAAATGCAAATGCAAATGCAAATCCAAATGCAAATGCAAATGCATATGCAAATGCAAATGCAAATGCAAATGCAAATGCAAATGCAAATGCAAATGCAAATGCAAATGCAAATGCAAGTGCAAATGCAAATGCAAATGCAAATGCAAATGCAAACGCAAACGCAAACGCAAACGCAAACGCAAACGAAAACGCAAACGCAAACGCAAACGCAAACGCAAACGCAAACGCAAACGCAAACGCAAACGCAAACGCAAACGCAAACGCAAACGCAAACGCAAACGCAACCGCAAGCGCAACTGCAAGTGCAAGTGCAAGTGCAAATGCAAATGGAAATGCAAATGCAAATGCAAATGCAAATGCAAATGGAAATGCAAATGCAAATGCAAATGCAAATGCAAATGCAAATGCAAATGCAAATGCAAATGCAAATGCAAATGGAAATGCAAATGCAAATGCAAATGCAAATCCAAATGCAAATGCAAATGCATATGCAAATGCAAATGCAAGTGCAAATGCAAATGCAAATGCAAATGCAAATGCAAATGCAAATGCAAATGCAAGTGCAAATGCAAATGCAAATGCAAATGCAAATGCAAATGCAAATGCAAATGCAAATGCAAATGCAAATGCAAATGCAAATGCAAATGCAAATGCAAATGCAAATGCAAATGCAAATGCAAATGCAAATGCAAATGCAAATGCAAATGCAAATGCAAATGCAAATGCAAATGCAAATGCAAATGCAAATGCAAATGCAAATGCAAATGCAAATGCAAATGCAAATGCAAATGCAAATGCAAATGCAAATGCAAATGCAAATGCAAATGCAAATGCAAATGCAAATGCAAATGCAAATGCAAATGCAAATGCAAATGCAAATGGAAATGCAAATGGAAATGCAAATGCAAATGCAAATGCAAATGCAAATGCAAATGCAAATGCAAATGCAAATGCAAATGCAAATGCAAATGCTAATGCAAATGCAAATGCAAATGCAAATGCAAATGCAAATGCAAATGCAAATGCAAATGCAAATGCAAATGCAAATGCAAATGCAAATGCAAATGCAAATGCAAATGCAAATGCAAATGCAAATGCTAATGCGAGTGCGAGTGCGAGTGCGAGTGCGAGTGCGAGTGCGAGTGCGAGTGCGAGTGCGAGTGCGAGTGCGAGTGCGAGTGCGAGTGCGAGTGCGAGTGCGAGTGCAAGTGCAAGTGCAAGTGCAAGTGCAAGTGCAAATGCAAATGCAAATGCAAATGCAAATGCAAATGCAAATGCAAATGCAAATGCAAATGCAAATGCAAATGCAAATGCAAATGCAAATGGAAATGCAAATGGAAATGCAAATGCAAATGCAAATGCAAATGCAAATGCAAATGCAAATGCAAATGCAAATGCAAATGCAAATGCAAATGCAAATGCTAATGCAAATGCAAATGCAAATGCAAATGCAAATGCAAATGCAAATGCAAATGCAAATGCAAATGCAAATGCAAATGCAAATGCAAATGCAAATGCAAATGCAAATGCAAATGCCAATGCTAATGCGAGTGCGAGTGCGAGTGCGAGTGCGAGTGCGAGTGCGAGTGCGAGTGCGAGTGCGAGTGCGAGTGCGAGTGCGAGTGCGAGTGCGAGTGCGAGTGCGAGTGCGAGTGCAAGTGCAAGTGCAAGAGCAAGTGCAAGTGCAAGTGCAAGTGCAAATGCAAATGCAAATCTAAATGCAAATGCAAATCTAAATGCAAATGCAAATGCAAATGCAAATGCAAATGCAAATGCAAATGCAAATGCAAATGCAAATGCAAATGCAAATGCAAATGCAAATGCAAATGCAAATGCAAATGCAAATGCAAATGCAAATGCAAATGCAAATGCAAATGCAAATGCAAATGCTAATGCTAATGCAAATGCAAATGCAAATGCAAATGCAAATGCAAATGCAAATGCAAATGCAAACGCAAACGCAAACGCAAACGCAAACGCAAACGCAAACGCAAACGCAAACGCAAACGAAAACGCAAACGCAAACGCAAACGCAAACGCAAACGCAAACGCAAACGCAAACGCAAACGCAAACGCAAACGCAAACGCAAACGCAACCGCAAGCGCAACTGCAAGTGCAAGTGCAAGTGCAAATGCAAATGGAAATGCAAATGCAAATGCAAATGCAAATGCAAATGGAAATGCAAATGCAAATGCAAATGCAAATGCAAATGCAAATGCAAATGCAAATGCAAATGCAAATGCAAATGGAAATGCAAATGCAAATGCAAATGCAAATGCAAATGCAAATGCAAATGCAAATGCAAATGCAAATGCAAATGCAAATGCAAATGCAAATGCAAATGCAAATGCAAATGCAAATGCAAATGCAAATGCAAATGCAAATGCAAATGCAAATGCAAATGCAAATGCAAATGCAAATGCAAATGCAAATGCAAATGCAAATGCAAATGCAAATGCAAATGCAAATGCAAATGCAAATGCAAATGCAAATGCAAATGCAAATGCAAATGCAAATGCAAATGCAAATGCAAATGCAAATGCAAATGCAAATGCAAATGCAAATGCAAATGCAAATGCAAATGCAAATGCAAATGCAAATGCAAATGCAAATGCAAATGCAAATGCAAATGCAAATGCAAATGCAAATGCAAATGCAAATGCAAATGCAAATGCAAATGCAAATGCAAATGCAAATGCAAATCCAAATGCAAATGCAAATGCAAATGCAAATGCAAATGCAAATGCAAATGCAAATGCAAATGCAAATGCTAATGCTAATGCAAATGCAAATGCAAATGCAAATGCAAATGCAAATGCAAATGCAAATGCAAATGCAAATGCAAATGCAAATGCAAATGCAAATGCAAATGCAAATGCAAATGCAAATGCAAATGCAAATCCAAATGCAAATGCAAATGCAAATGCAAATCCAAATGCAAATGCAAATGCAAATGCTAATGCGAGTGCGAGTGCGAGTGCGAGTGCGAGTGCGAGTGCGAGTGCGAGTGCGAGTGCGAGTGCGAGTGCGAGTGCGAGTGCGAGTGCGAGTGCGAGTGCAAGTGCAAGTGCAAGTGCAAGTGCAAGTGCAAGTTCAAATGCAAACGCAACGCAAACGCAAACGCAAATGCAAATTCAAATGCAAATGCAAATCTCAATGCAAATGCAAATCTAAATGCAAATGCAAATCTAAATGCAAATGCAAATGCAAATGCAAATGCAAATGCAAATGCAAATGCAAATGCAAATGCAAATGCAAATGCAAATGCAAATGCAAATGCAAATGCAAATGCAAATGCAAATGCAAATGCAAATGCAAATGCAAATGCAAATGCAAATGCAAATGCAAATGCAAATGCAAATGCAAATGCAAATGCAAATGCAAATGCAAATGCAAATCCAAATGCAAATGCAAATGCAAATGCAAATGCAAATGCAAATGCAAATGCAAATGCAAATGCAAATGCAAATGCAAATGCAAATGGAAATGGAAATGCAAATGGAAATGCAAATGCAAATGCAAATGCAAATGCAAATGCAAATGGAAATGCAAATGCAAATGCAAATGCAAATGCAAATGCAAACGCAAACGCAAACGCAAACGCAAACGCAAACGCAAACGCAACCGCAAGCGCAAGCGCAAGCGCAAGCGCAAGCGCAAGCGCAAGCGCAACTGCAAGTGCAAGTGCAAGTGCAAATGCAAATGGAAATGCAAATGCAAATGCAAATGCAAATGCAAATGCAAATGGAAATGCAAATGCAAATGCAAATGCAAATGCAAATGCAAATGCAAATGCAAATGCAAATGCAAATGCAAATGGAAATGCAAATGCAAATGCAAATGCAAATCCAAATATAAATGCAAATGCAAATGCAAATGCAAATGCAAATGCAAATGCAAATGCAAATGCAAATGCAAATGCAAATGCAAATGCAAATGCAAATGCAAATGCAAATGCAAATGCAAATGCAAATGCAAATGCAAATGCAAATGCAAATGCAAATGCAAATGCAAATGCAAATGCAAATGCAAATGCAAATGCAAATGCAAATCCAAATGCAAATGCAAATGCAAATGCAAATGCAAATGCAAATGCAAATGCAAATGCAAATGCAAATGCTAATGCTAATGCAAATGCAAATGCAAATGCAAATGCAAATGCAAATGCAAATGCTAATGCTAATGCAAATGCAAATGCAAATGCAAATGCAAATGCAAATGCAAATGCAAATGCAAATGCAAACGCAAACGCAAAAGCAAACGCAAACGCAAACGCAAACGCAAACGCAAACGCAAACGAAAACGCAAACGCAAACGCAAACGCAAACGCAAACGCAAACGCAAACGCAAACGCAAACGCAAACGCAAACGCAACCGCAAGCGCAACTGCAAGTGCAAGTGCAAGTGCAAATGCAAATGGAAATGCAAATGCAAATGCAAATGCAAATGCAAATGGAAATGCAAATGCAAATGCAAATACAAATGCAAATGCAAATGCAAATGCAAATGCAAATGCAAATGCAAATGGAAATGCAAATGCAAATGCAAATGCAAATGCAAATGCAAATGCAAATGCAAATGCAAATGCAAATGCAAATGCAAATGCAAATGCAAATGCAAATGCAAATGCAAATGCAAATGCAAATGCAAATGCAAATGCAAATGCAAATGCAAATGCAAATGCAAATGCAAATGCAAATGCAAATGCAAATGCAAATGCAAATGCAAATGCAAATGCAAATGCAAATGCAAATGCAAATGCAAATGCAAATGCAAATGCAAATGCAAATGCAAATGCAAATGCAAATGCAAATGCAAATGCAAATGCAAATGCAAATGCAAATGCAAATGCAAATGCAAATGCAAATGCAAATGCAAATGCAAATGCAAATGCAAATGCAAATGCAAATGCAAATGCAAATGCAAATGCAAATGCAAATGCAAATGCAAATGCAAATGCAAATGCAAATGCAAATGCAAATGCAAATGCAAATGCAAATGCAAATGCAAATGCAAATGCAAATGCAAATGCAAATGCAAATGCAAATGCAAATGCAAATGCAAATGCAAATGCAAATGCAAATGCAAATGCAAATGCAAATGCTAATGCGAGTGCGAGTGCGAGTGCGAGTGCGAGTGCGAGTGCGAGTGCGAGTGCGAGTGCGAGTGCGAGTGCGAGTGCGAGTGCGAGTGCGAGTGCGAGTGCGAGTGCGAGTGCGAGTGCGAGTGCAAGTGCAAGTGCAAGTGCAAGTGCAAATGCAAACGCAAACGCAAACGCAAACGCAAACGCAAATGCAAATTCAAATGCAAATGCAAATGCAAATCTAAATGCAAATGCAAATCTAAATGCAAATGCAAATGCAAATGCAAATGCAAATGCAAATGCAAATGCAAATGCAAATGCAAATGCAAATGCAAATGCAAATGCAAATGCAAATGCAAATGCAAATGCAAATGCAAATGCAAATGCAAATGCAAATGCAAATGCAAATGCAAATGCAAATGCAAATGCAAATGCAAATGCAAATGCAAATGCAAATGCAAATGCAAATGCAAATGCAAATGCAAATGCAAATGCAAATGCAAATGCAAATGCAAATGCAAATGCAAATGCAAATGCAAATGCTAATGCAAATGCAAATGCAAATGCAAATGCTAATGCAAATGCAAATGCAAATGCAAATGCAAATGCAAATGCAAATGCAAATGCAAATGCAAATGCAAATGCAAATGCAAATGCAAATGCAAATGCAAATGCAAATGCAAATGCAAATGCAAATGCAAATGCAAATGCAAATGCAAATGCAAATGCAAATGCAAATGCAAATCCAAATGCAAATGCAAATGCAAATGCAAATGCAAATGCAAATGCAAATGCAAATGCAAATGCAAATGCAAATGGAAATGGAAATGCAAATGGAAATGCAAATGCAAATGCAAATGCAAATGCAAATGCAAATGGAAATGCAAATGCAAATGCAAATGCAAATGCAAATGCAAATGCTAATGCAAATGCAAATGCAAATGCAAATGCAAATGCAAATGCAAATGCAAATGCAAATGCAAATGCAAATGCAAATGCAAATGCAAATGCAAATGCAAATGCAAATGCAAATGCAAATGCAAATGCAAATGCAAATGCAAATGCAAATGCAAATGCAAATGCAAATGCAAATGCAAATGCAATTGCAAATGCAAACGCAAACGCAAACGCAAACGCAAACGCAAACGCAAACGCAAACGCAAACGCAAACGCAAACGCAAACGCAAACGCAAACGCAAACGCAACTGCAAACGCAAACGCAAACGCAAACGCAAACGCAAACGCAAACGCAAACGCAAGCGCAAGCGCAAGCGCAACTGCAAGTGCAAGTGCAAGTGCAAATGCAAATGGAAATGCAAATGCAAATGCAAATGCAAATGCAAATGCAAATGCAAACGGAAATGCAAATGCAAATGCAAATGCAAATGCAAATGCAAATGCAAATGCAAATGCAAATGGAAATGCAAATGCAAATGCAAATGCAAATGCAAATGCAAATGCAAATGCAAATGCAAATGCAAATGCAAATGCAAATGCAAATGCAAATGGAAATGGAAATGCAAATGGAAATGCAAATGCAAATGCAAATGCAAATGCAAATGCAAATGGAAATGCAAATGCAAATGCAAATGCAAATGCAAATGCAAACGCAAACGCAAACGCAAACGCAAACGCAAACGCAAACGCAACCGCAAGCGCAAGCGCAAGCGCAAGCGCAAGCGCAAGCGCAAGCGCAACTGCAAGTGCAAGTGCAAGTGCAAATGCAAATGGAAATGCAAATGCAAATGCAAATGCAAATGCAAATGCAAATGGAAATGCAAATGCAAATGCAAATGCAAATGCAAATGCAAATGCAAATGCAAATGCAAATGCAAATGCAAATGGAAATGCAAATGCAAATGCAAATGCAAATCCAAATATAAATGCAAATGCAAATGCAAATGCAAATGCAAATGCAAATGCAAATGCAAATGCAAATGCAAATGCAAATGCAAATGCAAATGCAAATGCAAATGCAAATGCAAATGCAAATGCAAATGCAAATGCAAATGCAAATGCAAATGCAAATGCAAATGCAAATGCAAATGCAAATGCAAATGCAAATGCAAATGCAAATCCAAATGCAAATGCAAATGCAAATGCAAATGCAAATGCAAATGCAAATGCAAATGCAAATGCAAATGCTAATGCTAATGCAAATGCAAATGCAAATGCAAATGCAAATGCAAATGCAAATGCTAATGCTAATGCAAATGCAAATGCAAATGCAAATGCAAATGCAAATGCAAATGCAAATGCAAATGCAAACGCAAACGCAAAAGCAAACGCAAACGCAAACGCAAACGCAAACGCAAACGCAAACGAAAACGCAAACGCAAACGCAAACGCAAACGCAAACGCAAACGCAAACGCAAACGCAAACGCAAACGCAAACGCAAACGCAACCGCAAGCGCAACTGCAAGTGCAAGTGCAAGTGCAAATGCAAATGGAAATGCAAATGCAAATGCAAATGCAAATGCAAATGGAAATGCAAATGCAAATGCAAATACAAATGCAAATGCAAATGCAAATGCAAATGCAAATGCAAATGCAAATGGAAATGCAAATGCAAATGCAAATGCAAATGCAAATGCAAATGCAAATGCAAATGCAAATGCAAATGCAAATGCAAATGCAAATGCAAATGCAAATGCAAATGCAAATGCAAATGCAAATGCAAATGCAAATGCAAATGCAAATGCAAATGCAAATGCAAATGCAAATGCAAATGCAAATGCAAATGCAAATGCAAATGCAAATGCAAATGCAAATGCAAATGCAAATGCAAATGCAAATGCAAATGCAAATGCAAATGCAAATGCAAATGCAAATGCAAATGCAAATGCAAATGCAAATGCAAATGCAAATGCAAATGCAAATGCAAATGCAAATGCAAATGCAAATGCAAATGCAAATGCAAATGCAAATGCAAATGCAAATGCAAATGCAAATGCAAATGCAAATGCAAATGCAAATGCAAATGCAAATGCAAATGCAAATGCAAATGCAAATGCAAATGCAAATGCAAATGCAAATGCAAATGCAAATGCAAATGCAAATGCAAATGCAAATGCAAATGCAAATGCAAATGCAAATGCAAATGCAAATGCAAATGCAAATGCAAATGCAAATGCAAATGCAAATGCTAATGCGAGTGCGAGTGCGAGTGCGAGTGCGAGTGCGAGTGCGAGTGCGAGTGCGAGTGCGAGTGCGAGTGCGAGTGCGAGTGCGAGTGCGAGTGCGAGTGCGAGTGCGAGTGCGAGTGCGAGTGCAAGTGCAAGTGCAAGTGCAAGTGCAAATGCAAACGCAAACGCAAACGCAAACGCAAACGCAAATGCAAATTCAAATGCAAATGCAAATCTAAATGCAAATGCAAATCTAAATGCAAATGCAAATCTAAATGCAAATGCAAATGCAAATGCAAATGCAAATGCAAATGCAAATGCAAATGCAAATGCAAATGCAAATGCAAATGCAAATGCAAATGCAAATGCAAATGCAAATGCAAATGCAAATGCAAATGCAAATGCAAATGCAAATGCAAATGCAAATGCAAATGCAAATGCAAATGCAAATGCAAAT
>CAWLCU010000048.1:142500-152500 GCA_963855975.1 Andrena chrysosceles | reverse complement strand
CAAATGCAAATGCAAATGCAAATGCAAATGCAAATGCAAATGCAAATGCAAATGCAAATGCAAATGCAAATGCAAATGCAAATGCAAATGCAAATGCAAATGCAAATGCAAATGCAAATGCAAATGCAAATGCAAATGCAAATGCAAATGCAAATGCAAATGCAAATGCAAATGCAAATGCAAATGCAAATGCAAATGCAAATGCAAATGCAAATGCAAATGCAAATGCAAATGCAAATGCAAATGCAAATGCAAATGCAAATGCAAATGCAAATGCAAATGCAAATGCAAATGCAAATGCAAATGCAAATGCAAATGCAAATGCAAATGGAAATGGAAATGGAAATGCAAATGGAAATGCAAATGCAAATGCAAATGCAAATGCAAATGCAAATGGAAATGGAAATGCAAATGCAAATGCAAATGCAAATGCAAATGCAAATGCTAATGCAAATGCAAATGCAAATGCAAATGCAAATGCAAATGCAAATGCAAATGCAAATGCAAATGCAAATGCAAATGCAAATGCAAATGCAAATGCAAATGCAAATGCAAATGCAAATGCAAATGCAAATGCAAATGCAAATGCAAATGCAAATGCAAATGCAAATGCAAATGCAAATGCAAATGCAAATGCAAATGCAAATGCAAATGCAAATGCAAATGCAAATGCAAATGCAAATGCAAATGCTAATGCTAATGCAAATGCAAATGCAAATGCAAATGCAAATGCAAATGCAAATGCAAATGCAAATGCAAATGCAAATGCAAATGCAAATGCAAATGGAAATGCAAATGCAAATGGAAATGCAAATGCAAATGCAAATGCAAATGCAAATGCAAATGCAAATGCAAATGCAAATGCAAATGCAAATGCAAATGCAAATGCTAATGCAAATGCAAATGCAAATGCAAATGCAAATGCAAATGCAAATGCAAATGCAAATGCAAATGCAAATGCAAATGCAAATGCAAATGGAAATGGAAATGCAAATGGAAATGCAAATGCAAATGCAAATGCAAATGCAAATGCAAATGGAAATGGAAATGCAAATGCAAATGCAAATGCAAATGCAAATGCAAATGCTAATGCAAATGCAAATGCAAATGCAAATGCAAATGCAAATGCAAATGCAAATGCAAATGCAAATGCAAATGCAAATGCAAATGCAAATGCAAATGCAAATGCAAATGCAAATGCAAATGCAAATGCAAATGCAAATGCAAATGCAAATGCAAATGCAAATGCAAATGCAAATGCAAATGCAAATGCAAATGCAAATGCAAATGCAAATGCAAATGCAAATGCAAATGCAAATGCAAATGCAAATCCAAATGCAAATGCAAATGCAAATGCATATGCAAATGCAAATGCAAATGCAAATGCAAATGCAAATGCAAATGCAAATGCAAGTGCAAATGCAAATGCAAATGCAAATGCAAATGCAAATGCAAATGCAAATGCAAATGCAAATGCAAATGCAAATGCAAATGCAAATGCAAATGCAAATGCAAATGCAAATGCAAATGCAAATGCAAATGCAAATGCAAATGCAAATGCAAATGCAAATGCAAATGCAAATGCAAATGCAAATGCAAATGCAAATGCAAATGCAAATGCAAATGCAAATGCAAATGCAAATGCAAATGCAAATGCAAATGCAAATGCAAATGCAAATGCAAATGCAAATGCAAATGCAAATGCAAATGCAAATGCAAATGCAAATGCAAATGCAAATGCAAATGCAAATGCAAATGCAAATGCAAATGCAAATGCAAATGCAAATGCAAATGCAAATGCAAATGCAAATGCAAATGCAAATGCAAATCCAAATGCAAATGCAAATGCAAATGCAAATGCAAATGCAAATGCAAATGCAAATGCAAATGCAAATGCAAATGCAAATGCAAATGGAAATGGAAATGCAAATGGAAATGCAAATGCAAATGCAAATGCAAATGCAAATGCAAATGGAAATGGAAATGCAAATGCAAATGCAAATGCAAATGCAAATGCAAATGCTAATGCAAATGCAAATGCAAATGCAAATGCAAATGCAAATGCAAATGCAAATGCAAATGCAAATGCAAATGCAAATGCAAATGCAAATGCAAATGCAAATGCAAATGCAAATGCAAATGCAAATGCAAATGCAAATGCAAATGCAAATGCAAATGCAAATGCAAATGCAAATGCAAATGCAAATGCTAATGCTAATGCAAATGCAAATGCAAATGCAAATGCAAATGCAAATGCAAATGCAAATGCAAATGCAAATGCAAATGCAAATGCAAATTGAAATGCAAATGCAAATGGAAATGCAAATGCAAATGCAAATGCAAATGCAAATGCAAATGCAAATGCAAATGCAAATGCAAATGCAAATGCAAATGCTAATGCAAATGCAAATGCAAATGCAAATGCAAATGCAAATGCAAATGCAAATGCAAATGCAAATGCAAATGCAAATGCAAATGCAAATGGAAATGGAAATGCAAATGGAAATGCAAATGCAAATGCAAATGCAAATGCAAATGCAAATGGAAATGGAAATGCAAATGCAAATGCAAATGCAAATGCAAATGCAAATGCTAATGCAAATGCAAATGCAAATGCAAATGCAAATGCAAATGCAAATGCAAATGCAAATGCAAATGCAAATGCAAATGCAAATGCAAATGCAAATGCAAATGCAAATGCAAATGCAAATGCAAATGCAAATGCATATGCAAATGCAAATGCAAATGCAAATGCAAATGCAAATGCAAATGCAAATGCAAATGCAAATGCAAATGCAAATGCAAATGCAAATGCAAATGCAAATGCAAATGCAAATGCAAATGCAAATGCAAATGCAAATGCAAATGCAAATGCTAATGCTAATGCAAATGCAAATGCAAATGCAAATGCAAATGCAAATGCAAATGCAAATGCAAATGCAAATGCAAATGCAAATGCAAATGCAAATGCAAATGGAAATGCAAATGCAAATGGAAATGCAAATGCAAATGCAAATGCAAATGCAAATGCAAATGCAAATGCAAATGCAAATGCAAATGCAAATGCAAATGCAAATGCTAATGCAAATGCAAATGCAAATGCAAATGCAAATGCAAATGCAAATGCAAATGCAAATGCAAATGCAAATGCAAATGCAAATGCAAATGCAAATGCAAATGCAAATGCAAATGCAAATGCAAATGCTAATGCGAGTGCGAGTGCGAGTGCGAGTGCGAGTGCGAGTGCGAGTGCGAGTGCGAGTGCGAGTGCGAGTGCGAGTGCGAGTGCGAGTGCGAGTGCGAGTGCAAGTGCAAGTGCAAGTGCAAGTGCAAGTGCAAGTGCAAGTGCAAATGCAAATGCAAATCTAAATGCAAATGCAAATCTAAATGCAAATGCAAATGCAAATGCAAATGCAAATGCAAATGCAAATGCAAATGCAAATGCAAATGCAAATGCAAATGCAAATGCAAATGCAAATGCAAATGCAAATGCAAATGCAAATGCAAATGCAAATGCAAATGCAAATGCAAATGCAAATGCAAATGCAAATGCAAATGCAAATGCAAATGCAAATGCAAATGCAAATGCAAATGCAAATGCAAATGCAAATGCAAATGCAAATGCAAATGCAAATGCAAATGCAAATGCAAATGCAAATGCAAATGCAAATGCAAATGCAAATGCAAATGCAAATGCAAATGCAAATGCAAATGCAAATGCAAATGCAAATGCAAATGCAAATGCAAATGCAAATGCAAATGCAAATGCAAATGCAAATGCAAATGCAAATGCAAATGCAAATGCAAATGCAAATGCAAATGCAAATGCAAATGCAAATGCAAATGCAAATGCAAATGCAAATGGAAATGCAAATGCAAATGCAAATGCAAATGCAAATGCAAATGCAAATGCAAATGCAAATGCAAATGGAAATGCAAATGCAAATGCAAATGCAAATCCAAATATAAATGCAAATGCAAATGCAAATGCAAATGCAAATGCAAATGCAAATGCAAATGCAAATGCAAATGCAAATGCAAATGCAAATGCAAATGCAAATGCAAATGCAAATGCAAATGCTAATGCTAATGCAAATGCAAATGCAAATGCAAATGCAAATGCAAATGCAAATGCTAATGCTAATGCAAATGCGAATGCAAATGCAAATGCAAATGCAAATGCAAATGCAAATGCAAACGCAAACGCAAACGCAAACGCAAACGCAAACGCAAACGCAAACGCAAACGCAAACGCAAACGCAAACGAAAACGCAAACGCAAACGCAAACGCAAACGCAAACGCAAACGCAAACGTAAACGCAAACGCAAACGCAAACGCAAACGCAAACGCAAACGCAAACGCAAACGCAAACGCAAACGCAAACGCAAACGCAAACGCAAACGCAAACGCAACCGCAAGCGCAACTGCAAGTGCAAGTGCAAGTGCAAATGCAAATGGAAATGCAAATGCAAATGCAAATGCAAATGGAAATGCAAATGCAAATGCAAATGCAAATGCAAATGCAAATGCAAATGCAAATGCAAATGCAAATGGAAATGCAAATGCAAATGCAAATGCAAATCCAAATGCAAATGCAAATGCATATGCAAATGCAAATGCAAATGCAAATGCAAATGCAAATGCAAATGCAAATGCAAATGCAAATGCAAATGCAAATGCAAATGCAAATGCAAATGCAAATGCAAATGCAAATGCAAATGCAAATGCAAATGCGAATGCGAATGCAAATGCAAATGCAAATGCAAATGCAAATGCAAATGCAAATGCAAATGCAAATGCAAATGCAAATGCAAATGCAAATGCAAATGCAAATGCAAATGCAAATGCAAATGCAAATGCAAATGCAAATGCAAATGCAAATGCAAATGCAAATGCAAATCCAAATGCAAATGCAAATGCAAATGCAAATGCAAATGCAAATGCAAATGCAAATGCAAATGCAAATGCAAATGCAAATGCAAATGCAAATGGAAATGGAAATGCAAATGGAAATGCAAATGCAAATGCAAATGCAAATGCAAATGCAAATGGAAATGGAAATGCAAATGCAAATGCAAATGCAAATGCAAATGCAAATGCTAATGCAAATGCAAATGCAAATGCAAATGCAAATGCAAATGCAAATGCAAATGCAAATGCAAATGCAAATGCAAATGCAAATGCAAATGCAAATGCAAATGCAAATGCAAATGCAAATGCAAATGCAAATGCAAATGCAAATGCAAATGCAAATGCAAATGCAAATGCAAATGCAAATGCAAATGCAAATGCAAATGCAAATGCAAATGCAAATGCAAATGCAAATGCAAATGCAAATGCAAATGCAAATGCAAATGCAAATGCAAATGCAAATGCAAATGCAAATGCAAATGCAAATGCAAATGCAAATGCTAATGCTAATGCAAATGCAAATGCAAATGCAAATGCAAATGCAAATGCAAATGCAAATGCAAATGCAAATGCAAATGCAAATGCAAATGCAAATGCAAATGGAAATGCAAATGCAAATGGAAATGCAAATGCAAATGCAAATGCAAATGCAAATGCAAATGCAAATGCAAATGCAAATGCAAATGCAAATGCAAATGCAAATGCTAATGCAAATGCAAATGCAAATGCAAATGCAAATGCAAATGCAAATGCAAATGCAAATGCAAATGCAAATGCAAATGCAAATGCAAATGCAAATGCAAATGCAAATGCTAATGCGAGTGCGAGTGCGAGTGCGAGTGCGAGTGCGAGTGCGAGTGCGAGTGCGAGTGCGAGTGCGAGTGCGAGTGCGAGTGCGAGTGCGAGTGCGAGTGCGAGTGCGAGTGCAAGTGCAAGTGCAAGTGCAAGTGCAAGTGCAAGTGCAAGTGCAAATGCAAATGCAAATCTAAATGCAAATGCAAATCTAAATGCAAATGCAAATGCAAATGCAAATGCAAATGCAAATGCAAATGCAAATGCAAATGCAAATGCAAATGCAAATGCAAATGCAAATGCAAATGCAAATGCAAATGCAAATGCAAATGCAAATGCAAATGCAAATGCAAATGCAAATGCAAATGCAAATGCAAATGCAAATGCAAATGCAAATGCAAATGCAAATGCAAATGCAAATGCAAATGCAAATGCAAATGCAAATGCAAATGCAAATGCAAATGCAAATGCAAATGCAAATGCAAATGCAAATGCAAATCCAAATGCAAATGCAAATGCAAATGCAAATGCAAATGCAAATGCAAATGCAAATGCAAATGCAAATGCAAATGCAAATGCAAATGGAAATGGAAATGCAAATGGAAATGCAAATGCAAATGCAAATGCAAATGCAAATGCAAATGGAAATGGAAATGCAAATGCAAATGCAAATGCAAATGCAAATGCAAATGCTAATGCAAATGCAAATGCAAATGCAAATGCAAATGCAAATGCAAATGCAAATGCAAATGCAAATGCAAATGCAAATGCAAATGCAAATGCAAATGCAAATGCAAATGCAAATGCAAATGCAAATGCAAATGCAAATGCAAATGCAAATGCAAATGCAAATGCAAATGCAAATGCAAATGCAAATGCAAATGCAAATGCAAATGCAAATGCAAATGCAAATGCAAATGCAAATGCAAATGCAAATGCAAATGCAAATGCAAATGCAAATGCAAATGCAAATGCAAATGCAAATGCAAATGCAAATGCAAATGCAATGCAAATGCAAATGCAAATGCAAATGCAAATGCAAATGCAAATGCAAATGCAAATGCAAATGCAAATGCAAATGCAAATGCAAATGCAAATGCAAATGCAAATGCAAATGCAAATGCAAATGCAAATGCAAATGCAAATGCAAATGCAAATGCAAATGCAAATGCAAATGCAAATGCAAATGCAAATGCAAATGCAAATGCAAATGCAAATGCAAATGCAAATGCTAATGCAAATGCAAATGCAAATGCAAATGCAAATGCAAATGCAATGCAAATGCAAATGCAAATGCAAATGCAAATGCAAATGCAAATGCAAATGCAAATGCAAATGCAAATGCAAATGCAAATGCAAATGCAAATGCAAATGCAAATCCAAATGCAAATGCAAATGCAAATGCAAATCCAAATGCAAATGCAAATGCAAATGCTAATGCGAGTGCGAGTGCGAGTGCGAGTGCGAGTGCGAGTGCGAGTGCGAGTGCGAGTGCGAGTGCGAGTGCGAGTGCGAGTGCGAGTGCAAGTGCAAGTGCAAGTGCAAGTGCAAGTGCAAGTGCAAATGCAAACGCATCGCAAACGCAAACGCAAATGCAAATTCAAATGCAAATGCAAATCTCAATGCAAATGCAAATCTAAATGCAAATGCAAATCTAAATGCAAATGCAAATGCAAATGCAAATGCAAATGCAAATGCAAATGCAAATGCAAATGCAAATGCAAATGCAAATGCAAATGCAAATGCAAATGCAAATGCAAATGCAAATGCAAATGCAAATGCAAATGCAAATGCAAATGCAAATGCAAATGCAAATGCAAATGCAAATGCAAATGCAAATGCAAATGCAAATGCAAATGCAAATGCAAATGCAAATGCAAATGCAAATGCAAATCCAAATGCAAATGCAAATGCAAATGCAAATGCAAATGCAAATGCAAATGCAAATGCAAATGCAAATGCAAATGCAAATGGAAATGGAAATGCAAATGGAAATGCAAATGCAAATGCAAATGCAAATGCAAATGCAAATGGAAATGCAAATGCAAATGCAAATGCAAATGCAAATGCAAACGCAAACGCAAACGCAAACGCAACCGCAAGCGCAAGCGCAACTGCAAGTGCAAGTGCAAGTGCAAATGCAAATGGAAATGCAAATGCAAATGCAAATGCAAATGCAAATGCAAATGGAAATGCAAATGCAAATGCAAATGCAAATGCAAATGCAAATGCAAATGCAAATGCAAATGCAAATGCAAATGGAAATGCAAATGCAAATGCAAATGCAAATCCAAATATAAATGCAAATGCAAATGCAAATGCAAATGCAAATGCAAATGCAAATGCAAATGCAAATGCAAATGCAAATGCAAATGCAAATGCAAATGCAAATGCAAATGCAAATGCAAATGCAAATGCAAATGCAAATGCAAATGCAAATGCAAATGCAAATGCAAATGCAAATGCAAATGCAAATGCAAATGCAAATGCAAATGCAAATGCAAATGCAAATGCAAATGCAAATGCAAATGCAAATGCAAATGCAAATGCAAATGCAAATGCAAATGCAAATGCAAATGCAAATGCAAATGCAAATGCAAATGCAAATGCAAATGCAAATGCAAATGCAAATGCAAATGCAAATGCAAATGCAAATGCAAATGCAAATGCAAATGCAAATGCAAATGCAAATGCAAATGCAAATGCAAATGCAAATGCAAATGCAAATGCAAATGCAAATGCAAATGCAAATGCAAATGCAAATGCAAATGCAAATGCAAATGCAAATGCAAATGCAAATGCAAATGCAAATGCAAATGCAAATGCAAATGCAAATGCAAATGCAAATGCAAATGCAAATGCAAATGCAAATGCAAATGCAAATGCAAATGCAAATGCAAATGCAAATGCAAATGCAATTGCAAATGCAAATGCAAATGCAAATGCAAATGCAAATGCAAATGCAAATGCAAATGCTAATGCTAATGCAAATGCAAATGCAAATGCAAATGCAAATGCAAATGCAAATGCAAATGCAAATGCAAATGCAAATGCAAATGCAAATGCAAATGCAAATGCAAATGCAAATGCAAATGGAAATGCAAATGCAAATGCAAATGCAAATGCAAATGCAAATGCAAATGCAAATGCAAATGCAAATGCAAATGCAAATGCAAATGCTAATGCAAATGCAAATGCAAATGCAAATGCAAATGCAAATGCAAATGCAAATGCAAATGCAAATGCAAATGCAAATGCAAATGCAAATGCAAATGCAAATGCAAATGCTAATGCGAGTGCGAGTGCGAGTGCGAGTGCGAGTGCGAGTGCGAGTGCGAGTGCGAGTGCGAGTGCGAGTGCGAGTGCGAGTGCGAGTGCGAGTGCGAGTGCGAGTGCGAGTGCGAGTGCGAGTGCAAGTGCAAGTGCAAGTGCAAGTGCAAGTGCAAGTGCAAGTGCAAATGCAAATGCAAATCTAAATGCAAATGCAAATCTAAATGCAAATGCAAATGCAAATGCAAATGCAAATGCAAATGCAAATGCAAATGCAAATGCAAATGCAAATGCAAATGCAAATGCAAATGCAAATGCAAATGCAAATGCAAATGCAAATGCAAATGCAAATGCAAATGCAAATGCAAATGCAAATGCAAATGCAAATGCAAATGCAAATGCAAATGCAAATGCAAATGCAAATGCAAATGCAAATGCAAATGCAAATGCAAATGCAAATGCAAATGCAAATGCAAATGCAAATGCAAATGCAAATGCAAATGCAAATGCAAATGCAAATGCAAATGCAAATGCAAATGCAAATGCAAATCCAAATGCAAATGCAAATGCAAATGCAAATGCAAATGCAAATGCAAATGCAAATGCAAATGCAAATGCAAATGCAAATGCAAATGGAAATGGAAATGCAAATGGAAATGCAAATGCAAATGCAAATGCAAATGCAAATGCAAATGGAAATGGAAATGCAAATGCAAATGCAAATGTGCAAATGCAAATGCAAATGCAAATGCAAATGCAAATGCAAATGCAAATGCAAATGCAAATGCAAATGCAAATGCAAATGCAAATGCAAATGCAAATGCAAATGCAAATGCAAATGCAAATGCAAATGCAAATGCAAATGCAAATGCAAATGCAAATGCAAATGCAAATGCAAATGCAAATGCAAATGCAAATGCTAATGCTAATGCAAATGCAAATGCAAATGCAAATGCAAATGCAAATGCAAATGCAAATGCAAATGCAAATGCAAATGCAAATGCAAATGCAAATGCAAATGGAAAT
>CAWLCU010000048.1:122500-130000 GCA_963855975.1 Andrena chrysosceles | reverse complement strand
AACGCAAACACAAACGCAAACGCAAACGCAACCGCAAGCGCAACTGCAAGTGCAAGTGCAAGTGCAAATGCAAATGGAAATGCAAATGCAAATGCAAATGCAAATGCAAATGGAAATGCAAATGCAAATGCAAATGCAAATGCAAATGCAAATGCAAATGCAAATGCAAATGCAAATGCAAATGCAAATGCAAATGGAAATGCAAATGCAAATGCAAATGCAAATCCAAATGCAAATGCAAATGCAAATGCATATGCAAATGCAAATGCAAATGCAAATGCAAATGCAAATGCAAGTGCAAATGCAAATGCAAATGCAAATGCAAATGCAAATGCAAATGCAAATGCAAATGCAAATGCAAATGCAAATGCAAATGCAAATGCAAATGCAAATGCAAATGCAAATGCAAATGCAAATGCAAATGCAAATGCAAATGCAAATGCAAATGCAAATGCAAATGCAAATGCAAATGCAAATGCAAATGCAAATGCAAATGCAAATGCAAATGCAAATGCAAATGCAAATGCAAATGCAAATGCAAATGCAAATGCAAATGCAAATGCAAATGCAAATGCAAATGCAAATGCAAATGCAAATGCAAATGCAAATGCAAATGCAAATGCAAATGCAAATGCAAATGCAAATGCAAATGCAAATGCAAATGCAAATGCAAATGCAAATGCAAATGCAAATGCAAATGCAAATGCAAATGCAAATGCAAATGCAAATGCAAATGCAAATGCAAATGCAAATGCAAATGCAAATGCAAATGCAAATGCAAATGCAAATGCAAATGCAAATGCAAATGCAAATGCAAATGCAAATGCAAATGCAAATGCAAATGCAAATGCAAATGCAAATGCAAATGCAAATGCAAATGCAAATGCAAATGCAAATGCAAATGCAAATGCAAATCCAAATGCAAATGCAAATGCAAATGCAAATGCAAATGCAAATGCAAATGCAAATGCAAATGCAAATGCAAATGCAAATGCAAATGGAAATGGAAATGCAAATGGAAATGCAAATGCAAATGCAAATGCAAATGCAAATGCAAATGGAAATGCAAATGCAAATGCAAATGCAAATGCAAATGCAAACGCAAACGCAAACGCAAACGCAAACGCAAACGCAAGTGCAAGCGCAAGCGCAAGCGCAACTGCAAGTGCAAGTGCAAGTGCAAATGCAAATGGAAATGCAAATGCAAATGCAAATGCAAATGCAAATGCAAATGCAAATGGAAATGCAAATGCAAATGCAAATGCAAATGCAAATGCAAATGCAAATGCAAATGCAAATGCAAATGGAAATGCAAATGCAAATGCAAATGCAAATCCAAATATAAATGCAAATGCAAATGCAAATGCAAATGCAAATGCAAATGCAAATGCAAATGCAAATGCAAATGCAAATGCAAATGCAAATGCAAATGCAAATGCAAATGCAAATGCAAATGCAAATGCAAATGCAAATGCAAATGCAAATGCAAATGCAAATGCAAATGCAAATGCAAATGCAAATGCAAATGCAAATGCAAATGCAAATGCAAATGCAAATGCAAATCCAAATGCAAATGCAAATGCAAATGCAAATGCAAATGCAAATGCAAATGCAAATGCAAATGCAAATGCTAATGCTAATGCAAATGCAAATGCAAATGCAAATGCAAATGCAAATGCAAATGCTAATGCTAATGCAAATGCAAATGCAAATGCAAATGCAAATGCAAATGCAAATGCAAACGCAAACGCAAACGCAAACGCAAACGCAAACGCAAACGCAAACGCAAACGCAAACGCAAACGCAAACGCAAACGCAAACGAAAACGCAAACGCAAACGCAAACGCAAACGCAAACGCAAACGCAAACGCAAACGCAAACGCAAACGCAAACGCAAACGCAAACGCAAACGCAAACGCAAACGCAAACGCAAACGCAAACGCAAACGCAAACGCAAACGCAAACGCAAACGCAAACGCAAACGCAAACGCAAACGCAAACGCAAACGCAAACGCAAACGCAAACGCAAACGCAAACGCAACCGCAAGCGCAACTGCAAGTGCAAGTGCAAGTGCAAATGCAAATGGAAATGCAAATGCAAATGCAAATGCAAATGCAAATGGAAATGCAAATGCAAATGCAAATGCAAATGCAAATGCAAATGCAAATGCAAATGCAAATGCAAATGCAAATGCAAATGCAAATGGAAATGCAAATGCAAATGCAAATGCAAATGCAAATGCAAATGCAAATGCAAATGCAAATGCAAATGCAAATGCAAATGCAAATGCAAATGCAAATGCAAATGCAAATGCAAATGCAAATGCAAATGCAAATGCAAATGCAAATGCAAATGCAAATGCAAATGCAAATGCAAATGCAAATGCAAATGCAAATGCAAATGCAAATGCAAATGCAAATGCAAATGGAAATGGAAATGCAAATGCAAATGCAAATGCAAATGCAAATGCAAATGCAAATGCAAATGCAAATGCAAATGCAAATGCAAATGCAAATGCAAATGCAAATGCAAATGCAAATGCAAATGCAAATGCAAATGCAAATGCAAATGCAAATGCAAATGCAAATGCAAATGCAAATGCAAATGCAAATGCAAATGGAAATGCAAATGCAAATGCAAATGCAAATGCAAATGCAAATGCAAATGCAAATGCAAATGCAAATGCAAATGGAAATGCAAATGCAAATGCAAATGCAAATCCAAATATAAATGCAAATGCAAATGCAAATGCAAATGCAAATGCAAATGCAAATGCAAATGCAAATGCAAATGCAAATGCAAATGCAAATGCAAATGCAAATGCAAATGCAAATGCAAATGCAAATGCAAATGCAAATGCAAATGCAAATGCAAATGCAAATGCAAATGCAAATCCAAATGCAAATGCAAATGCAAATGCAAATGCAAATGCAAATGCAAATGCAAATGCAAATGCAAATGCAAATGCAAATGCAAATGCAAATGCAAATGCAAATGCAAATGCAAATGCAAATGCAAATGCAAATGCAAATGCAAATGCAAATGCAAATGCAAATGCAAATGCAAATGCAAATGCAAATGCAAATGCAAATGCAAATCCAAATGCAAATGCAAATGCAAATGCAAATGCAAATGCAAATGCAAATGCAAATGCAAATGCAAATGCAAATGCTAATGCTAATGCAAATGCAAATGCAAATGCAAATGCAAATGCAAATGCAAATGCTAATGCTAATGCAAATGCAAATGCAAATGCAAATGCAAATGCAAATGCAAATGCAAATGCAAACGCAAACGCAAACGCAAACGCAAACGCAAACGCAAACGCAAACGCAAACGCAAACGCAAACGCAAACGCAAACGAAAACGCAAACGCAAACGCAAACGCAAACGCAAACGCAAACGCAAACGCAAACGCAAACGCAAACGCAAACGCAACCGCAAGCGCAACTGCAAGTGCAAGTGCAAGTGCAAATGCAAATGGAAATGCAAATGCAAATGCAAATGCAAATGCAAATGGAAATGCAAATGCAAATGCAAATGCAAATGCAAATGCAAATGCAAATGCAAATGCAAATGCAAATGCAAATGGAAATGCAAATGCAAATGCAAATGCAAATCCAAATGCAAATGCAAATGCATATGCAAATGCAAATGCAAATGCAAATGCAAATGCAAATGCAAATGCAAATGCAAATGCAAATGCAAATGCAAATGCAAATGCAAATGCAAATGCAAATGCAAATGCAAATGCAAATGCAAATGCAAATGCAAATGCGAATGCAAATGCAAATGCAAATGCAAATGCAAATGCAAATGCAAATGCAAATGCAAATGCAAATGCGAATGCGAATGCAAATGCAAATGCAAATGCAAATGCAAATGCAAATGCAAATGCAAATGCAAATGCAAATGCAAATGCAAATGCAAATGCAAATGCAAATGCAAATGCAAATGCAAATGCAAATGCAAATGCAAATGCAAATGCAAATGCAAATGCAAATGCAAATGCAAATGCAAATGCAAATCCAAATCCAAATGCAAATGCAAATGCAAATGCAAATGCAAATGCAAATGCAAATGCAAATGCAAATGCAAATGCAAATGCAAATGCAAATGCAAATGGAAATGGAAATGCAAATGGAAATGCAAATGCAAATGCAAATGCAAATGCAAATGCAAATGGAAATGGAAATGCAAATGGAAATGCAAATGCAAATGCAAATGCAAATGCAAATGCAAATGGAAATGGAAATGCAAATGCAAATGCAAATGCAAATGCAAATGCAAATGCTAATGCAAATGCAAATGCAAATGCAAATGCAAATGCAAATGCAAATGCAAATGCAAATGCAAATGCAAATGCAAATGCAAATGCAAATGCAAATGCAAATGCAAATGCAAATGCAAATGCAAATGCAAATGCAAATGCAAATGCAAATGCAAATGCAAATGCAAATGCAAATGCAAATGCAAATGCAAATGCAAATGCAAATGCAAATGCAAATGCAAATGCAAATGCAAATGCAAATGCAAATGCTAATGCAAATGCAAATGCAAATGCAAATGCAAATGCAAATGCAAATGCAAATGCAAATGCAAATGCAAATGCAAATGCAAATGCAAATGCAAATGCAAATGCAAATGCAAATGCAAATGCAAATGCAAATGCAAATGCAAATGCAAATGCAAATGCAAATGCAAATGCAAATGCAAATGCAAATGCAAATGCAAATGCAAATGCAAATGCAAATGCAAATGCAAATGCAAATGCAAATGCAAATGCAAATGCAAATGCAAATGCAAATGCAAATGCAAATGCAAATGCAAATGCAAATGCAAATGCAAATGCAAATGCAAATGCAAATGCAAATGCAAATGCAAATGCAAATGCAAATGCAAATGCAAATGCAAATGCAAATGCAAATGCAAATGCAAATGCAAATGCAAATGCAAATGCAAATGCAAATGCAAATGCAAATCCAAATGCAAATGCAAATGCAAATGCAAATGCAAATGCAAATGCAAATGCAAATGCAAATGCAAATGCAAATGCAAATGCAAATGCAAATGCAAATGCAAATGCAAATGCAAATGCAAATGCAAATGCAAATGCAAATGCAAATGCAAATGCAAATGCAAATGCAAATGCAAATGCAAATGCAAATGCAAATGCAAATGCAAATGCAAATGCAAATGCAAATGCAAATGCAAATGCAAATGCAAATGCAAATGCAAATGCAAATGCAAATGCAAATGCAAATGCAAATGCAAATGCAAATGCAAATGCAAATGCAAATGCAAATGCAAATGCAAATGCAAATGCAAATGCAAATGCAAATGCAAATGCAAATGCAAATGCAAATGCAAATCCAAATGCAAATGCAAATGCAAATGCAAATGCAAATGCAAATGCAAATGCAAATGCAAATGCAAATGCTAATGCTAATGCAAATGCAAATGCAAATGCAAATGCAAATGCAAATGCAAATGCAAATGCAAATGCAAATGCAAATGCAAATGCAAATCCAAATGCAAATGCAAATGCAAATGCAAATCCAAATGCAAATGCAAATGCAAATGCTAATGCGAGTGCGAGTGCGAGTGCGAGTGCGAGTGCGAGTGCGAGTGCGAGTGCGAGTGCGAGTGCGAGTGCGAGTGCGAGTGCGAGTGCGAGTGCGAGTGCGAGTGCGAGTGCGAGTGCGAGTGCAAGTGCAAGTGCAAGTGCAAGTGCAAGTGCAAGTGCAAATGCAAACGCAACGCAAACGCAAACGCAAATGCAAATTCAAATGCAAATGCAAATCTCAATGCAAATGCAAATCTAAATGCAAATGCAAATCTAAATGCAAATGCAAATGCAAATGCAAATGCAAATGCAAATGCAAATGCAAATGCAAATGCAAATGCAAATGCAAATGCAAATGCAAATGCAAATGCAAATGCAAATGCAAATGCAAATGCAAATGCAAATGCAAATGCAAATGCAAATGCAAATGCAAATGCAAATGCAAATGCAAATGCAAATGCAAATGCAAATGCAAATGCAAATGCAAATGCAAATGCAAATCCAAATGCAAATGCAAATGCAAATGCAAATGCAAATGCAAATGCAAATGCAAATGCAAATGCAAATGCAAATGCAAATGCAAATGGAAATGGAAATGCAAATGGAAATGCAAATGCAAATGCAAATGCAAATGCAAATGCAAATGGAAATGCAAATGCAAATGCAAATGCAAATGCAAATGCAAACGCAAACGCAAACGCAAACGCAAACGCAAACGCAAACGCAACCGCAAGCGCAAGCGCAACTGCAAGTGCAAGTGCAAGTGCAAATGCAAATGGAAATGCAAATGCAAATGCAAATGCAAATGCAAATGCAAATGGAAATGCAAATGCAAATGCAAATGCAAATGCAAATGCAAATGCAAATGCAAATGCAAATGCAAATGGAAATGCAAATGCAAATGCAAATGCAAATCCAAATATAAATGCAAATGCAAATGCAAATGCAAATGCAAATGCAAATGCAAATGCAAATGCAAATGCAAATGCAAATGCAAATGCAAATGCAAATGCAAATGCAAATGCAAATGCAAATGCAAATGCAAATGCAAATGCAAATGCAAATGCAAATGCAAATGCAAATGCAAATGCAAATGCAAATGCAAATGCAAATGCAAATGCAAATGCAAATGCAAATCCAAATGCAAATGCAAATGCAAATGCAAATGCAAATGCAAATGCAAATGCAAATGCAAATGCAAATGCAAATGCTAATGCTAATGCAAATGCAAATGCAAATGCAAATGCAAATGCAAATGCAAATGCTAATGCTAATGCAAATGCAAATGCAAATGCAAATGCAAATGCAAATGCAAATGCAAATGCAAATGCAAATGCAAATGCAAATGCAAATGCAAATGCAAATGCAAATGCAAATGCAAATGCAAATGCAAATGCAAATGCAAATGCAAATCCAAATGCAAATGCAAATGCAAATGCAAATCCAAATGCAAATGCAAATGCAAATGCTAATGCGAGTGCGAGTGCGAGTGCGAGTGCGAGTGCGAGTGCGAGTGCGAGTGCGAGTGCGAGTGCGAGTGCGAGTGCGAGTGCGAGTGCGAGTGCAAGTGCAAGTGCAAGTGCAAGTGCAAGTGCAAGTGCAAATGCAAACGCAACGCAAACGCAAACGCAAACGCAATGCAAATTCAAATGCAAATGCAAATCTCAATGCAAATGCAAATCTAAATGCAAATGCAAATCTAAATGCAAATGCAAATGCAAATGCAAATGCAAATGCAAATGCAAATGCAAATGCAAATGCAAATGCAAATGCAATGCAAATGCAAATGCAAATGCAAATGCAAATGCAAATGCAAATGCAAATGCAAATGCAAATGCAAATGCAAATGCAAATGCAAATGCAAATGCAAATGCAAATGCAAATGCAAATGCAAATGCAAATGCAAATGCAAATGCAAATGCAAATGCAAATG
>CAWLCU010000048.1:105000-107500 GCA_963855975.1 Andrena chrysosceles | reverse complement strand
AAATGCAAATGCAAATGCAAATGCAAATGCAAATGCAAATGCAAATGCAAATGCAAATGCAAATGCAAATGTAAATGCAAATGCAAATGCAAATGCAAATGCAAATGCAAATGCAAATGCAAATGCAAATGCAAATGCAAATGCAAATGCAAATGCAAATGCAAATGCAAATGCAAATGCAAATGCAAATGCAAATGCAAATGCAAATGCAAATGCAAATGCAAATGCAAATGCAAATGCAAATGCAAATGCAAATGCAAATGCAAATGCAAATGCAAATGCAAATGCAAATGCAAATGCAAATGCAAATGCAAATGCAAATGCAAATGCAAATGCAAATGCAAATGCAAATGCAAATGCAAATGCAAATGCAAATGCAAATGCAAATGCAAATGCAAATGCAAATGCAAATGCAAATGCAAATGCAAATGCAAATGCAAATGCAAATGCAAATGCAAATGCAAATGCAAATGCAAATGCAAATGCAAATGCAAATGCAAATGCAAATGCAAATGCAAATGCAAATGCAAATGCAAATGCAAATGCAAATGCAAATGCAAATGCAAATGCAAATGCAAATGCAAATGCAAATGGAAATGCAAATGCAAATGCAAATGCAAATGCAAATGCAAATGCAAATGCAAATGCAAATGCAAATGGAAATGCAAATGCAAATGCAAATGCAAATCCAAATATAAATGCAAATGCAAATGCAAATGCAAATGCAAATGCAAATGCAAATGCAAATGCAAATGCAAATGCAAATGCAAATGCAAATGCAAATGCAAATGCAAATGCAAATGCAAATGCAAATGCAAATGCAAATGCAAATGCAAATGCAAATGCAAATGCAAATGCAAATGCAAATGCAAATGCAAATCCAAATGCAAATGCAAATGCAAATGCAAATGCAAATGCAAATGCAAATGCAAATGCAAATGCAAATGCAAATGCTAATGCTAATGCAAATGCAAATGCAAATGCAAATGCAAATGCAAATGCAAATGCTAATGCTAATGCAAATGCAAATGCAAATGCAAATGCAAATGCAAATGCAAATGCAAATGCAAACGCAAACGCAAACGCAAACGCAAACGCAAACGCAAACGCAAACGCAAACGCAAACGCAAACGCAAACGCAAACGAAAACGCAAACGCAAACGCAAACGCAAACGCAAACGCAAACGCAAACGCAAACGCAAACGCAAACGCAAACGCAAACGCAAACGCAAACGCAAACGCAAACGCAAACGCAAACGCAAACGCAAACGCAAACGCAAACGCAAACGCAAACGCAAACGCAAACGCAAACGCAAACGCAAACGCAAACGCAAACGCAAACGCAAACGCAAACGCAACCGCAAGCGCAACTGCAAGTGCAAGTGCAAGTGCAAATGCAAATGGAAATGCAAATGCAAATGCAAATGCAAATGCAAATGGAAATGCAAATGCAAATGCAAATGCAAATGCAAATGCAAATGCAAATGCAAATGCAAATGCAAATGCAAATGGAAATGCAAATGCAAATGCAAATGCAAATCCAAATGCAAATGCAAATGCATATGCAAATGCAAATGCAAATGCAAATGCAAATGCAAATGCAAATGCAAATGCAAATGCAAATGCAAATGCAAATGCAAATGCAAATGCAAATGCAAATGCAAATGCAAATGCAAATGCAAATGCAAATGCAAACGCAAACGCAAACGCAAACGCAAACGCAAACGCAAACGCAAACGAAAACGCAAACGCAAACGCAAACGCAAACGCAAACGCAAACGCAAACGCAAACGCAAACGCAAACGCAAACGCAAACGCAAACGCAAACGCAAACGCAAACGCAAACGCAAACGCAAACGCAAACGCAAACGCAAACGCAAACGCAAACGCAAACGCAAACGCAAACGCAAACGCAAACGCAAACGCAAACGCAAACGCAAACGCAACCGCAAGCGCAACTGCAAGTGCAAGTGCAAGTGCAAATGCAAATGGAAATGCAAATGCAAATGCAAATGCAAATGCAAATGGAAATGCAAATGCAAATGCAAATGCAAATGCAAATGCAAATGCAAATGCAAATGCAAATGCAAATGCAAATGCAAATGGAAATGCAAATGCAAATGCAAATGCAAATCCAAATGCAAATGCAAATGCATATGCAAATGCAAATGCAAATGCAAATGCAAATGCAAATGCAAATGCAAATGCAAATGCAAATGCAAATGCAAATGCAAATGCAAATGCAAATGCAAATGCAAATGCAAATGCAAATGCAAATGCAAATGCGAATGCAAATGCAAATGCAAATGCAAATGCAAATGCAAATGCAAATGCAAATGCAAATGCAAATGCAAATGCAAATGCAAATGCAAATGCAAATGCAAATGCAAATGCAAATGCAAATGCAAATGCAAATGCAGATGCAAATGCAAATGCAAATGCAAATGCAAATGCAAATCCAAATGCAAATGCAAATGCAAATGCAAATGCAAATGCAAAT
>CAWLCU010000048.1:97500-100000 GCA_963855975.1 Andrena chrysosceles | reverse complement strand
ATGCAAATCTCAATGCAAATGCAAATCTAAATGCAAATGCAAATCTAAATGCAAATGCAAATGCAAATGCAAATGCAAATGCAAATGCAAATGCAAATGCAATTGCAAATGCAAATGCAAATGCAAATGCAAATGCAAATGCAATGCAAATGCAAATGCCAAATGCAAATGCAAATGCAAATGCAAATGCAAATGCAAATGCAAATGCAAATGCAAATGCAAATGCGAATGCGAATGCAAATGCAAATGCAAATGCAAATGCAAATGCAAATGCAAATGCAAATGCAAATGCAAATGCAAATGCAAATGCAAATGCAAATGCAAATGCAAATGCAAATGCAAATGCAAATGCAAATGCAAATGCAAATGCAAATGCAAATGCAAATGCAAATGCAAATGCAAATGCAAATGCAAATGCAAATGCAAATGCAAATGCAAATGCAAATGCAAATGCAAATGCAAATGCAAATGCAAATGCAAATGCAAATGCAAATGCAAATGCAAATCCAAATGCAAATGCAAATGCAAATGCAAATGCAAATGCAAATGCAAATGCAAATGCAAATGCTAATGCTAATGCAAATGCAAATGCAAATGCAAATGCAAATGCAAATGCAAATGCCAAATGCAAATGCAAATGCAAATGCAAATGCAAATGCAAATGCAAATGCAAATGCAAATGCAAATGCAAATGCAAATGCAAATGCAAATGCAAATGCAAATGCAAATGCAAATCCAAATGCAAATGCAAATGCAAATGCAAATCCAAATGCAAATGCAAATGCAAATGCTAATGCGAGTGCGAGTGCGAGTGCGAGTGCGAGTGCGAGTGCGAGTGCGAGTGCGAGTGCGAGTGCGAGTGCGAGTGCGAGTGCGAGTGCGAGTGCGAGTGCGAGTGCGAGTGCGAGTGCGAGTGCGAGTGCGAGTGCGAGTGCGAGTGCAAGTGCAAGTGCAAGTGCAAGTGCAAGTGCAAGTGCAAATGCAAACGCAACGCAAACGCAAACGCAAATGCAAATTCAAATGCAAATGCAAATCTCAATGCAATGCAAATCTAAATGCAAATGCAAATCTAAATGCAATGCAAATGCAAATGCAAATGCAAATGCAAATGCAAATGCAAATGCAAATGCAAATGCAAATGCAAATGCAAATGCAAATGCAAATGCAAATGCAAATGCAAATGCAAATGCAAATGCAAAATGCAAATGCAAATGCAAATGCAAATGCAATGAAATGCAAATGCAAATGCAAATGCAAATGCAAATGCAAATGCAAATGCAAATGCAAATGCAAATGCAAATGCAAATGCAAATGCAAATGCAAATGCAAATGCAAATGCAAATGCAAATGCAAATGCAAATGCAAATGCAAATGCAAATGCAAATGCAAATGCAAATGCAAATGCAAATGCAAATGCAAATGCAAATGCAAATGCAAATGCAAATGCAAATGCAAATGCAAATGCAAATGCAAATGCAAATGCAAATGCAAATGCAAATGCAAATGCGAATGCAAATGCAAATGCAAATGCGAATGCAAATGCAAATGCAAATGCGAATGCAAATGCAAATGCAAATGCAAATGCAAATGCAAATGCAAATCCAAATGCAAATGCAAATGCAAATGCAAATGCAAATGCAAATGCAAATGCAAATGCAAATGCAAATGCAAATGCAAATGCAAATGCAAATGCAAATGCAAATGCAAATGCAAATGCAAATGCAAATGCAAATGCAAATGCAAATGCAAATGCAAATGCAAATGCAAATGCAAATGCAAATGCAAATGCAAATGCAAATGCAAATGCAAATGCAAATGCAAATGCAAATGCAAATGCAAATGCAAATGCAAATGCAAATGCAAATGCAAATGCAAATGCAATAATGCAAATGCAAATGCAAATGCAAATGCAAATGCAAATGCAAATGCAAATGCAAATGCAAATGCAAATGCAAATGCAAATGCAAATGCAAATGCAAATGCAAATGCAAATGCAAATGCAAATGCAAATGCAATGAAATGCAAATGCAAATGCTAATGCTAATGCAAATGCAAATGCAAATGCAAATGCAAATGCAAATGCAAATGCAAATGCAAATGCAAATGCAAATGCAAATGCAAATGCAAATGCAAATGCAAATGCAAAATGCAAATGCAAATGCAAATGCAAATGCAAATGCAAATGCAAATGCAAATGCAAATGCAAATGCAAATGCAAATGCAAATGCAAATGCAAATGCAAATGCAAATGCAAATGCAAATGCAAATGCAAATGCAAATGCAAATGCAAATGCAAATGCAAATGCAAATGCAAATGCAAATGCAAATGCAAATGCAAATGCAAATGCAAATGCAAATGCAAATGCAAATGCAAATGCAAATGCAAATGCAAATGCAAATGCAAATGCAAATGCAAATGCAAATGCAAATGCAAATGCAAATGCAAATGCAAATGCAAATGCAAATGCAATGCAAATGCAAATGCAAATGCAAATGCAAA
>CAWLCU010000048.1:82500-92500 GCA_963855975.1 Andrena chrysosceles | reverse complement strand
TGCAAATGCAAATGCAAATGCAAATGCAAATGCAAATGCAAATGCAAATGCAAATGCAAATGCAAATGCAAATGCAAATGCAAATGCAAATGCAAATGCAAATGCAAATGCAAATGCAAATGCAAATGCAAATGCAAATGCAAATGCAAATGCAAATGCAAATGCAAATGCGAATGCAAATGCAAATGCAAATGCGAATGCAAATGCAAATGCAAATGCGAATGCAAATGCAAATGCAAATGCAAATGCAAATGCAAATGCAAATCCAAATGCAAATGCAAATGCAAATGCAAATGCAAATGCAAATGCAAATGCAAATGCAAATGCAAATGCAAATGCAAATGCAAATGCAAATGCAAATGCAAATGCAAATGCAAATGCAAATGCAAATGCAAATGCAAATGCAAATGCAAATGCAAATGCAAATGCAAATGCAAATGCAAATGCAAATGCAAATGCAAATGCAAATGCAAATGCAAATGCAAATGCAAATGCAAATGCAAATGCAAATGCAAATGCAAATGCAAATGCAAATGCAAATGCAAATGCAAATGCAAATGCAAATGCAAATGCAAATGCAAATGCAAATGCAAATGCAAATGCAAATGCAAATGCAAATGCAAATGCAAATGCAAATCCAAATGCAAATGCAAATGCAAATGCAAATGCAAATGCAAATGCAAATGCAAATGCAAATGCTAATGCTAATGCAAATGCAAATGCAAATGCAAATGCAAATGCAAATGCAAATGCAAATGCAAATGCAAATGCAAATGCAAATGCAAATGCAAATGCAAATGCAAATGCAAATGCAAATGCAAATGCAAATGCAAATGCAAATGCAAATGCAAATGCAAATGCAAATGCAAATGCAAATGCAAATCCAAATGCAAATGCAAATGCAAATGCATATCCAAATGCAAATGCAAATGCAAATGCTAATGCGAGTGCGAGTGCGAGTGCGAGTGCGAGTGCGAGTGCGAGTGCGAGTGCGAGTGCGAGTGCGAGTGCGAGTGCGAGTGCGAGTGCGAGTGCGAGTGCGAGTGCAAGTGCAAGTGCAAGTGCAAGTGCAAGTGCAAGTGCAAATGCAAACGCAACGCAAACGCAAACGCAAATGCAAATTCAAATGCAAATGCAAATCTCAATGCAAATGCAAATCTAAATGCAAATGCAAATCTAAATGCAAATGCAAATGCAAATGCAAATGCAAATGCAAATGCAAATGCAAATGCAAATGCAAATGCAAATGCAAATGCAAATGCAAATGCAAATGCAAATGCAAATGCAAATGCAAATGCAAATGCAAATGCAAATGCAAATGCAAATGCAAATGCAAATGCAAATGCAAATGCAAATGCAAATGCAAATGCAAATGCAAATGCAAATGCAAATGCAAATGCAAATGCAAATCCAAATGCAAATGCAAATGCAAATGCAAATGCAAATGCAAATGCAAATGCAAATGCAAATGCAAATGCAAATGCAAATGCAAATGGAAATGGAAATGCAAATGGAAATGCAAATGCAAATGCAAATGCAAATGCAAATGCAAATGGAAATGCAAATGCAAATGCAAATGCAAATGCAAATGCAAACGCAAACGCAAACGCAAACGCAAACGCAACCGCAAGCGCAAGCGCAAGCGCAAGCGCAACTGCAAGTGCAAGTGCAAGTGCAAATGCAAATGGAAATGCAAATGCAAATGCAAATGCAAATGCAAATGCAAATGCAAATGGAAATGCAAATGCAAATGCAAATGCAAATGCAAATGCAAATGCAAATGCAAATGCAAATGGAAATGCAAATGCAAATGCAAATGCAAATCCAAATATAAATGCAAATGCAAATGCAAATGCAAATGCAAATGCAAATGCAAATGCAAATGCAAATGCAAATGCAAATGCAAATGCAAATGCAAATGCAAATGCAAATGCAAATGCAAATGCAAATGCAAATGCAAATGCAAATGCAAATGCAAATGCAAATGCAAATGCAAATGCAAATGCAAATGCAAATGCAAATGCAAATGCAAATCCAAATGCAAATGCAAATGCAAATGCAAATGCAAATGCAAATGCAAATGCAAATGCAAATGCAAATGCAAATGCTAATGCTAATGCAAATGCAAATGCAAATGCAAATGCAAATGCAAATGCAAATGCTAATGCTAATGCAAATGCAAATGCAAATGCAAATGCAAATGCAAATGCAAATGCAAATGCAAACGCAAACGCAAACGCAAACGCAAACGCAAACGCAAACGCAAACGCAAACGCAAACGCAAACGAAAACGCAAACGCAAACGCAAACGCAAACGCAAACGCAAACGCAAACGCAAACGCAAACGCAAACGCAAACGCAAACGCAAACGCAAACGCAAACGCAAACGCAAACGCAAACGCAAACGCAAATGCAAATGCAAATGCAAATGCAAATGCAAATGCAAATGCAAATGCAAATGCAAATGCAAATGCAAATGCAAATGCAAATGCAAATGCAAATGCAAATGCAAATGCAAATGCAAATGCAAATGCAAATGCAAATGCAAATGCAAATGCAAATGCAAATGCAAATGCAAATGCAAATGCAAATGCAAATGCAAATGCAAATGCAAATGCAAATGCAAATGCAAATGCAAATGCAAATGCAAATGCAAATCCAAATGCAAATGCAAATGCAAATGCAAATCCAAATGCAAATGCAAATGCAAATGCAAATCCAAATGCAAATGCAAATGCAAATGCTAATGCGAGTGCGAGTGCGAGTGCGAGTGCGAGTGCGAGTGCGAGTGCGAGTGCGAGTGCGAGTGCGAGTGCGAGTGCGAGTGCGAGTGCGAGTGCGAGTGCGAGTGCAAGTGCAAGTGCAAGTGCAAGTGCAAGTGCAAGTGCAAATGCAAACGCAACGCAAACGCAAACGCAAATGCAAATTCAAATGCAAATGCAAATCTCAATGCAAATGCAAATCTAAATGCAAATGCAAATCTAAATGCAAATGCAAATCTAAATGCAAATGCAAATGCAAATGCAAATGCAAATGCAAATGCAAATGCAAATGCAAATGCCAATGCAAATGCAAATGCAAATGCAAATGCAAATGCAAATGCAAATGCAAATGCAAATGCAAATGCAAATGCAAATGCAAATGCAAATGCAAATGCAAATGCAAATGCAAATGCAAATGCAAATGCAAATGCAAATGCAAATGCAAATGCAAATCCAAATGCAAATGCAAATGCAAATGCAAATGCAAATGCAAATGCAAATGCAAATGCAAATGCAAATGCAAATGCAAATGCAAATGGAAATGGAAATGCAAATGGAAATGCAAATGCAAATGCAAATGCAAATGCAAATGCAAATGCAAATGCAAATGCAAATGCAAATGCAAATGCAAATCCAAATGCAAATGCAAATGCAAATGCAAATCCAAATGCAAATGCAAATGCAAATGCTAATGCGAGTGCGAGTGCGAGTGCGAGTGCGAGTGCGAGTGCGAGTGCGAGTGCGAGTGCGAGTGCGAGTGCGAGTGCGAGTGCGAGTGCGAGTGCGAGTGCGAGTGCGAGTGCGAGTGCAAGTGCAAGTGCAAGTGCAAGTGCAAGTGCAAGTGCAAATGCAAACGCAACGCAAACGCAAACGCAAATGCAAATTCAAATGCAAATGCAAATCTCAATGCAAATGCAAATCTAAATGCAAATGCAAATCTAAATGCAAATGCAAATGCAAATGCAAATGCAAATGCAAATGCAAATGCAAATGCAAATGCAAATGCAAATGCAAATGCAAATGCAAATGCAAATGCAAATGCAAATCCAAATGCAAATGCAAATGCAAATGCAAATGCAAATGCAAATGCAAATGCAAATGCAAATGCTAATGCTAATGCAAATGCAAATGCAAATGCAAATGCAAATGCAAATGCAAATGCAAATGCAAATGCAAATGCAAATGCAAATGCAAATGCAAATGCAAATGCAAATGCAAATGCAAATGCAAATGCAAATGCAAATGCAAATGCAAATGCAAATGCAAATGCAAATGCAAATGCAAATCCAAATGCAAATGCAAATGCAAATGCAAATCCAAATGCAAATGCAAATGCAAATGCTAATGCGAGTGCGAGTGCGAGTGCGAGTGCGAGTGCGAGTGCGAGTGCGAGTGCGAGTGCGAGTGCGAGTGCGAGTGCGAGTGCGAGTGCGAGTGCGAGTGCGAGTGCAAGTGCAAGTGCAAGTGCAAGTGCAAGTGCAAGTGCAAATGCAAACGCAACGCAAACGCAAACGCAAATGCAAATTCAAATGCAAATGCAAATCTCAATGCAAATGCAAATCTAAATGCAAATGCAAATCTAAATGCAAATGCAAATGCAAATGCAAATGCAAATGCAAATGCAAATGCAAATGCAAATGCAAATGCAAATGCAAATGCAAATGCAAATGCAAATGCAAATGCAAATGCAAATGCAAATGCAAATGCAAATGCAAATGCAAATGCAAATGCAAATGCAAATGCAAATGCAAATGCAAATGCAAATGCAAATGCAAATGCAAATGCAAATGCAAATGCAAATGCAAATGCAAATGCAAATGCAAATGCAAATGCAAATGCAAATGCAAATGCAAATGCAAATGCAAATGCAAATGCAAATGCAAATGCAAATGCAAATGCAAATGCAAATGCAAATGCAAATGCAAATGCAAATGCAAATGCAAATGCAAATGCAAATGCAAATGCAAATGCAAATGCGAATGCAAATGCAAATGCAAATGCGAATGCAAATGCAAATGCAAATGCGAATGCAAATGCAAATGCAAATGCAAATGCAAATGCAAATGCAAATGCAAATGCAAATGCAAATGCAAATGCAAATGCAAATGCAAATGCAAATGCAAATGCAAATGCAAATGCAAATGCAAATGCAAATGCAAATGCAAATGCAAATGCAAATGCAAATGCAAATGCAAATGCAAATCCAAATGCAAATGCAAATGCAAATGCAAATGCAAATGCAAATGCAAATGCAAATGCAAATGCTAATGCTAATGCAAATGCAAATGCAAATGCAAATGCAAATGCAAATGCAAATGCAAATGCAAATGCAAATGCAAATGCAAATGCAAATGCAAATGCAAATGCAAATGCAAATGCAAATGCAAATGCAAATGCAAATGCAAATGCAAATGCAAATGCAAATGCAAATGCAAATGCAAATCCAAATGCAAATGCAAATGCAAATGCAAATCCAAATGCAAATGCAAATGCAAATGCTAATGCGAGTGCGAGTGCGAGTGCGAGTGCGAGTGCGAGTGCGAGTGCGAGTGCGAGTGCGAGTGCGAGTGCGAGTGCGAGTGCGAGTGCGAGTGCGAGTGCGAGTGCAAGTGCAAGTGCAAGTGCAAGTGCAAGTGCAAGTGCAAATGCAAACGCAACGCAAACGCAAACGCAAATGCAAATTCAAATGCAAATGCAAATCTCAATGCAAATGCAAATCTAAATGCAAATGCAAATCTAAATGCAAATGCAAATGCAAATGCAAATGCAAATGCAAATGCAAATGCAAATGCAAATGCAAATGCAAATGCAAATGCAAATGCAAATGCAAATGCAAATGCAAATGCAAATGCAAATGCAAATGCAAATGCAAATGCAAATGCAAATGCAAATGCAAATGCAAATGCAAATGCAAATGCAAATGCAAATGCAAATGCAAATGCAAATGCAAATGCAAATGCAAATGCAAATGCAAATGCAAATGCAAATGCAAATGCAAATGCAAATGCAAATGCAAATCCAAATGCAAATGCAAATGCAAATGCAAATGCAAATGCAAATGCAAATGCAAATGCAAATGCAAATGCAAATGCAAATGCAAATGGAAATGGAAATGCAAATGGAAATGCAAATGCAAATGCAAATGCAAATGCAAATGCAAATGGAAATGCAAATGCAAATGCAAATGCAAATGCAAATGCAAACGCAAACGCAAACGCAAACGCAAACGCAACCGCAAGCGCAAGCGCAACTGCAAGTGCAAGTGCAAGTGCAAATGCAAATGGAAATGCAAATGCAAATGCAAATGCAAATGCAAATGCAAATGGAAATGCAAATGCAAATGCAAATGCAAATGCAAATGCAAATGCAAATGCAAATGCAAATGCAAATGCAAATGCAAATGCAAATGCAAATGCAAATGCAAATGCAAATGCAAATGCAAATGCAAATGCAAATGCAAATGCAAATCCAAATGCAAATGCAAATGCAAATGCAAATGCAAATGCAAATGCAAATGCAAATGCAAATGCAAATGCAAATGCTAATGCTAATGCAAATGCAAATGCAAATGCAAATGCAAATGCAAATGCAAATGCTAATGCTAATGCAAATGCAAATGCAAATGCAAATGCAAATGCAAATGCAAATGCAAATGCAAACGCAAACGCAAACGCAAACGCAAACGCAAACGCAAACGCAAACGCAAACGCAAACGCAAACGCAAACGAAAACGCAAACGCAAACGCAAACGCAAACGCAAACGCAAACGCAAACGCAAACGCAAACGCAAACGCAAACGCAAACGCAAACGCAAACGCAAACGCAAACGCAAACGCAAACGCAAACGCAAACGCAAACGCAAACGCAAACGCAAACGCAAACGCAAATGCAAATGCAAATGCAAATGCAAATGCAAATGCAAATGCAAATGCAAATGCAAATGCAAATGCAAATGCAAATGCAAATGCAAATGCAAATGCAAATGCAAATGCAAATGCAAATGCAAATGCAAATGCAAATGCAAATGCAAATGCAAATGCAAATGCAAATGCAAATGCAAATGCAAATGCAAATGCAAATGCAAATGCAAATGCAAATGCAAATGCAAATGCAAATGCAAATCCAAATGCAAATGCAAATGCAAATGCAAATCCAAATGCAAATGCAAATGCAAATGCAAATCCAAATGCAAATGCAAATGCAAATGCTAATGCGAGTGCGAGTGCGAGTGCGAGTGCGAGTGCGAGTGCGAGTGCGAGTGCGAGTGCGAGTGCGAGTGCGAGTGCGAGTGCGAGTGCGAGTGCGAGTGCGAGTGCAAGTGCAAGTGCAAGTGCAAGTGCAAGTGCAAGTGCAAATGCAAACGCAACGCAAACGCAAACGCAAATGCAAATTCAAATGCAAATGCAAATCTCAATGCAAATGCAAATCTAAATGCAAATGCAAATCTAAATGCAAATGCAAATGCAAATGCAAATGCAAATGCAAATGCAAATGCAAATGCAAATGCAAATGCAAATGCCAATGCAAATGCAAATGCAAATGCAAATGCAAATGCAAATGCAAATGCAAATGCAAATGCAAATGCAAATGCAAATGCAAATGCAAATGCAAATGCAAATGCAAATGCAAATGCAAATGCAAATGCAAATGCAAATGCAAATGCAAATGCAAATCCAAATGCAAATGCAAATGCAAATGCAAATGCAAATGCAAATGCAAATGCAAATGCAAATGCAAATGCAAATGCAAATGCAAATGGAAATGGAAATGCAAATGGAAATGCAAATGCAAATGCAAATGCAAATGCAAATGCTAATGCGAGTGCGAGTGCGAGTGCGAGTGCGAGTGCGAGTGCGAGTGCGAGTGCGAGTGCGAGTGCGAGTGCGAGTGCGAGTGCGAGTGCGAGTGCGAGTGCGAGTGCAAGTGCAAGTGCAAGTGCAAGTGCAAGTGCAAGTGCAAATGCAAACGCAACGCAAACGCAAACGCAAATGCAAATTCAAATGCAAATCCAAATGCAAATGCAAATGCAAATGCAAATGCAAATGCAAATGCAAATGCAAATGCAAATGCAAATGCAAATGCAAATGCAAATGCAAATGCAAATGGAAATGGAAATGCAAATGGAAATGCAAATGCAAATGCAAATGCAAATGCAAATGCAAATGCAAATGGAAATGCAAATGCAAATGCAAATGCAAATGCAAATGCAAACGCAAACGCAAACGCAAACGCAAACGCAAACGCAACCGCAAGCGCAAGCGCAACTGCAAGTGCAAGTGCAAGTGCAAATGCAAATGGAAATGCAAATGCAAATGCAAATGCAAATGCAAATGCAAATGGAAATGCAAATGCAAATGCAAATGCAAATGCAAATGCAAATGCAAATGCAAATGCAAATGCAAATGGAAATGCAAATGCAAATGCAAATGCAAATCCAAATATAAATGCAAATGCAAATGCAAATGCAAATGCAAATGCAAATGCAAATGCAAATGCAAATGCAAATGCAAATGCAAATGCAAATGCAAATGCAAATGCAAATGCAAATGCAAATGCAAATGCAAATGCAAATGCAAATGCAAATGCAAATGCAAATGCAAATGCAAATGCAAATGCAAATCCAAATGCAAATGCAAATGCAAATGCAAATGCAAATGCAAATGGAAATGGAAATGCAAATGGAAATGCAAATGCAAATGCAAATGCAAATGCAAATGCAAATGGAAATGCAAATGCAAATGCAAATGCAAATGCAAATGCAAACGCAAACGCAAACGCAAACGCAAACGCAACCGCAAGCGCAAGCGCAACTGCAAGTGCAAGTGCAAGTGCAAATGCAAATGGAAATGCAAATGCAAATGCAAATGCAAATGCAAATGCAAATGGAAATGCAAATGCAAATGCAAATGCAAATGCAAATGCAAATGCAAATGCAAATGCAAATGCAAATGGAAATGCAAATGCAAATGCAAATGCAAATCCAAATATAAATGCAAATGCAAATGCAAATGCAAATGCAAATGCAAATGCAAATGCAAATGCAAATGCAAATGCAAATGCAAATGCAAATGCAAATGCAAATGCAAATGCAAATGCAAATGCAAATGCAAATGCAAATGCAAATGCAAATGCAAATGCAAATGCAAATGCAAATGCAAATGCAAATGCAAATGCAAATGCAAATCCAAATGCAAATGCAAATGCAAATGCAAATGCAAATGCAAATGCAAATGCAAATGCAAATGCAAATGCAAATGCTAATGCTAATGCAAATGCAAATGCAAATGCAAATGCAAATGCAAATGCAAATGCTAATGCTAATGCAAATGCAAATGCAAATGCAAATGCAAATGCAAATGCAAATGCAAATGCAAACGCAAACGCAAACGCAAACGCAAACGCAAACGCAAACGCAAACGCAAACGCAAACGCAAACGCAAACGAAAACGCAAACGCAAACGCAAACGCAAACGCAAACGCAAACGCAAACGCAAACGCAAACGCAAACGCAAACGCAAACGCAAACGCAAACGCAAACGCAAACGCAAACGCAAACGCAAACGCAAACGCAAACGCAAACGCAAACGCAAACGCAAACGCAAACGCAAATGCAAATGCAAATGCAAATGCAAATGCAAATGCAAATGCAAATGCAAATGCAAATGCAAATGCAAATGCAAATGCAAATGCAAATGCAAATGCAAATGCAAATGCAAATGCAAATGCAAATGCAAATGCAAATGCAAATGCAAATGCAAATGCAAATGCAAATGCAAATGCAAATGCAAATGCAAATGCAAATGCAAATGCAAATGCAAATGCAAATGCAAATGCAAATGCAAATGCAAATCCAAATGCAAATGCAAATGCAAATGCAAATCCAAATGCAAATGCAAATGCAAATGCAAATCCAAATGCAAATGCAAATGCAAATGCTAATGCGAGTGCGAGTGCGAGTGCGAGTGCGAGTGCGAGTGCGAGTGCGAGTGCGAGTGCGAGTGCGAGTGCGAGTGCGAGTGCGAGTGCGAGTGCGAGTGCGAGTGCAAGTGCAAGTGCAAGTGCAAGTGCAAGTGCAAGTGCAAATGCAAACGCAACGCAAACGCAAACGCAAATGCAAATTCAAATGCAAATGCAAATCTCAATGCAAATGCAAATCTAAATGCAAATGCAAATCTAAATGCAAATGCAAATGCAAATGCAAATGCAAATGCAAATGCAAATGCAAATGCAAATGCAAA
>CAWLCU010000048.1:72500-75000 GCA_963855975.1 Andrena chrysosceles | reverse complement strand
AATGCAAATGCAAATGCAAATGCAAATGCAAATGCAAATGCAAATGCAAATGCAAATGCAAATGCAAATGCAAATGCAAATGCAAATGCAAATGCAAATGCAAATGCAAATGCAAATCCAAATGCAAATGCAAATGCAAATGCAAATCCAAATGCAAATGCAAATGCAAATGCAAATGCAAATCCAAATGCAAATGCAAATGCAAATGCAAATGCAAATGCAAATGCAAATGCAAATGCAAATGCAAATGCAAATCCAAATGCAAATGCAAATGCAAATGCTAATGCGAGTGCGAGTGCGAGTGCGAGTGCGAGTGCGAGTGCGAGTGCGAGTGCGAGTGCGAGTGCGAGTGCGAGTGCGAGTGCGAGTGCGAGTGCGAGTGCGAGTGCGAGTGCAAGTGCAAGTGCAAGTGCAAGTGCAAGTGCAAGTGCAAATGCAAACGCAACGCAAACGCAAACGCAAATGCAAATTCAAATGCAAATGCAAATCTCAATGCAAATGCAAATCTAAATGCAAATGCAAATCTAAATGCAAATGCAAATGCAAATGCAAATGCAAATGCAAATGCAAATGCAAATGCAAATGCAAATGCAAATGCAAATGCAAATGCAAATGCAAATGCAAATGCAAATGCAAATGCAAATGCAAATGCAAATGCAAATGCAAATGCAAATGCAAATGCAAATGCAAATGCAAATGCAAATGCAAATGCAAATGCAAATGCAAATGCAAATGCAAATGCAAATGCAAATGCAAATGCAAATGCAAATCCAAATGCAAATGCAAATGCAAATGCAAATGCAAATGCAAATGCAAATGCAAATGCAAATGCAAATGCAAATGCAAATGCAAATGCAAATGGAAATGGAAATGCAAATGGAAATGCAAATGCAAATGCAAATGCAAATGCAAATGCAAATGCAAATGCAAATGCAAATGCAAATGCAAATGCAAATGCAAATGCAAATGCAAATGCAAATGCAAATGCAAATGCAAATGCAAATGCAAATGCAAATGCAAATGCAAATGCAAATGCAAATGCAAATGCAAATGCAAATGCAAATGCAAATGCAAATGCAAATCCAAATGCAAATGCAAATGCAAATGCAAACGCAACGCAAACGCAAACGCAAATGCAAATTCAAATGCAAATGCAAATCTCAATGCAAATGCAAATCTAAATGCAAATGCAAATCTAAATGCAAATGCAAATGCAAATGCAAATGCAAATGCAAATGCAAATGCAAATGCAAATGCAAATGCAAATGCAAATGCAAATGCAAATGCAAATGCAAATGCAAATGCAAATGCAAATGCAAATGCAAATGCAAATGCAAATGCAAATGCAAATGCAAATGCAAATGCAAATGCAAATGCAAATGCAAATGCAAATCCAAATGCAAATGCAAATGCAAATGCAAATGCAAATGCAAATGCAAATGCAAATGCAAATGCAAATGCAAATGCAAATGCAAATGGAAATGGAAATGCAAATGGAAATGCAAATGCAAATGCAAATGCAAATGCAAATGCAAATGGAAATGCAAATGCAAATGCAAATGCAAATGCAAATGCAAACGCAAACGCAAACGCAAACGCAAACGCAAACGCAACCGCAAGCGCAAGCGCAAGCGCAAGCGCAAGCGCAACTGCAAGTGCAAGTGCAAGTGCAAATGCAAATGGAAATGCAAATGCAAATGCAAATGCAAATGCAAATGCAAATGGAAATGCAAATGCAAATGCAAATGCAAATGCAAATGCAAATGCAAATGCAAATGCAAATGCAAATGGAAATGCAAATGCAAATGCAAATGTAAATCCAAATATAAATGCAAATGCAAATGCAAATGCAAATGCAAATGCAAATGCAAATGCAAATGCAAATGCAAATGCAAATGCAAATGCAAATGCAAATGCAAATGCAAATGCAAATGCAAATGCAAATGCAAATGCAAATGCAAATGCAAATGCAAATGCAAATGCAAATGCAAATGCAAATGCAAATGCAAATGCAAATGCAAATGCAAATGCAAATGCAAATGCAAATGCAAATGCAAATGCAAATGCAAATGCAACTGCAAATGCAAATGCAAATGCAAATGCAAATGCAAATGCAAATGCAAATGCAAATGCAAATGCAAATGCAAATGCAAATGCAAATGCAAATGCAAATGCAAATGCAAATGCAAATGCAAATGCAAATGCAAATGCAAATGCAAATGCAAATGCAAATGCAAATGCAAATGCAAATGCAAATGCAAATGCAAATGCAAATGCAAATGCAAATGCAAATGCAAATGCAAATGCAAATGCAAATGCAAATGCAAATGCAAATGCAAATGCAAATGCAAATGCAAATGCAAATGCAAATGCAAATGCAAATGCAAATGCAAATGCAAATGCAAATGCAAATCCAAATGCAAATGCAAATGCAAATGCAAATGCAAATGCAAATGCAAATGCAAATGCAAATGCAAATGCTAATGCTAATGCAAATGCA
>CAWLCU010000048.1:55000-57500 GCA_963855975.1 Andrena chrysosceles | reverse complement strand
CAAATGCACATGCAAATGCAAATGCAAATGCAAATGCAAATGCAAATGCAAATGCAAATGCAAATGCAAATGCAAATGCAAATGCAAATGCAAATTTAAATGCAAATGCAAATGCAAATGCAAATGCAAATGCAAATGCAAATGGAAATGGAAATGCAAATGCAAATGCAAATGCAAATGCAAATGCAAATGCAAATGCAAATGCAAATGCAAATGCAAATGCAAATCCAAATGCAAATGCAAATGCAAATGCACATGCAAATGCAAATGCAAATGCAAATTCAAATGCAAATGCAAATGCAAATGCAAATGCAAATGCAAATGCAAATGCAAGTGCAAGTGCAAGTGCAAGTGCAAGTGCAAATGCAAATGCAAATGCAAATGCAAATGCAAATGCAAATGCAAATGCAAATGCAAATGCAAATGCAAATGCAAATGCAAATGCAAATGCAAATGCAAATGCTAATGCAAATGCAAATGCAAATGCAAATGCAAATGCAAATGCAAATGCAAATGCAAATGCAAATGCAAATGCAAATGCAAATGAAAATGCAAATGCAAATGCAAATGCAAATGCAAATGCAAATGCAAATGCAAATGCAAGTGCAAGTGCAAGTGCAAGTGCAAGTGCAAGTGCAAGTGCAAGTGCAAGTGCAAGTGCAAGTGCAAGTGCAAGTGCAAGTGCAAGTGCAAGTGCAAGTGCAAGTGCAAGTGCAAGTGCAAGTGCAAGTGCAAGTGCAAGTGCAAGTGCAAGTGCAAGTGCAAGTGCAAGTGCAAGTGCAAGTGCAAGGGCAAGTGCAAGTGCAAGTGCAAAAGCAAATGCAAATGCAAATGCAAATGCAAATGCAAATGCAAATGCAAATGCAAATGCAAATGCAAATGCAAATGCAAATGCAAATGCAAATGCAAATGCAAATGCAAATGCAAATGCAAATGCAAATCCAAATGCAAATGCAAATGCAAATGCAAATGCAAATGCAAATGCAAATGCAAATGCAAATGCAAATGCAAATGCAAATGCAAATGCAAATGCAAATGCAAATGCAAATGCAAATGCAAATGCAAATGCAAATGCAAATGCAAATGCAAATGCAAATGCAAATGCAAATGCAAATGCAAATGCAAATGAAATGCAAATGCAAATGCAAATGCTATTACGAGTGCGAGTGCGAGTGCGAGTGCGAGTGCGAGTGCGAGTGCGAGTGCGAGTGCGAGTGCGAGTGCGAGTGCAAGTGCAAGTGCAAGTGCAAGTGCAAGTGCAAGTGCAAGTGCAAGTGCAAGTGCAAGTGCAAATGCGAACGCAAACGCAAACGCAATCGCAAACGCAAATGCAAATTCAAATGCAAATGCAAATCTAAATGCAAATGCAAATCTAAATGCAAATGCAAATGCAAATGCAAATGCAAATGCAAATGCAAATGCGAATGCGAATGCGAATGCGAATGCGAATGCGAATGCGAATGCGAATGCGAATGCAAATGCAAATGCAAATGCAAATGCAAATGCAAATGAAAATGCAAATGCAAATGCAAATGCAAATGCAAATGCAAATGCAAATGCAAGTGCAAGTGCAAGTGCAAGTGCAAGTGCAAGTGCAAGTGCAAGTGCAAGTGCAAGTGCAAGTGCAAGTGCAAGTGCAAGTGCAAGTGCAAGTGCAAGTGCAAGTGCAAGTGCAAGTGCAAGTGCAAGTGCAAGTGCAAGTGCAAGTGCAAGTGCAAGTGCAAGTGCAAGTGCAAGGGCAAGTGCAAGTGCAAGTGCAAAAGCAAATGCAAATGCAAATGCAAATGCAAATGCAAATGCAAATGCAAATGCAAATGCAAATGCAAATGCAAATGCAAATGCAAATGCAAATGCAAATGCAAATGCAAATGCAAATGCAAATCCAAATGCAAATGCAAATGCAAATGCAAATGCAAATGCAAATGCAAATGCAAATGCAAATGCAAATGCAAATGCAAATGCAAATGCAAATGCAAATGCAAATGCAAATGCTAATGCAAATGCAAATGCAAATGCAAATGCAAATGCAAATGCAAATGCAAATGGAAATGCAAATGCAAATGCAAATGCAAATCCAAATGCAAATGCAAATGCAAATGCAAATGCAAATGCAAATGCAAATGCAAATGCAAATGCAAATGCAAATGCAAATGCAAATGCAAATGCAAATGCAAATGCAAATGCAAATGCAAATGCAAATGCAAATGCAAATGCAAATGCAAATGCAAATGCAAATGCAAATGCAAATGAAATGCAAATGCAAATGCAAATGCTATTACGAGTGCGAGTGCGAGTGCGAGTGCGAGTGCGAGTGCGAGTGCGAGTGCGAGTGCGAGTGCGAGTGCGAGTGCGAGTGCGAGTGCGAGTGCGAGTGCGAGTGCGAGTGCGAGTGCGAGTGCCAGTGCAAGTGCAAGTGCAAGTGCAAGTGCAAGTGCAAGTGCAAGTGCAAGTGCAAGTGCAAATGCAAACGCAAACGCAAACGCAATCGCAAACGCAAATG
>CAWLCU010000048.1:45000-47500 GCA_963855975.1 Andrena chrysosceles | reverse complement strand
CAAATGCAAATGCAAATGCAAATGCAAATTTAAATGCAAATGCAAATGCAAATGCAAATGCAAATGCAAATGCAAATGGAAATGGAAATGCAAATGCAAATGCAAATGCAAATGCAAATGCAAATGCAAATGCAAATGCAAATGCAAATGCAAATGCAAATCCAAATGCAAATGCAAATGCAAATGCACATGCAAATGCAAATGCAAATGCAAATTCAAATGCAAATGCAAATGCAAATGCAAATGCAAATGCAAATGCAAATGCAAGTGCAAGTGCAAGTGCAAGTGCAAGTGCAAATGCAAATGCAAATGCAAATGCAAATGCAAATGCAAATGCAAATGCAAATGCAAATGCAAATGCAAATGCAAATGCAAATGCAAATGCAAATGCAAATGCAAATGCAAATGCAAATGCAAATGCAAATGCAAATGCAAATGCTAATGCAAATGCAAATGCAAATGCAAATGCAAATGCAAATGCAAATGCAAATGCAAATGCAAATGCAAATGCAAATGCAAATGCAAAACAAAATGCAAATGCAAATGCAAATGCAAATGCAAATGCAAATGCAAATGCAAATGCAAGTGCAAGTGCAAGTGCAAGTGCAAGTGCAAGTGCAAGTGCAAGTGCAAGTGCAAGTGCAAGTGCAAGTGCAAGTGCAAGTGCAAGTGCAAGTGCAAGTGCAAGTGCAAGTGCAAGTGCAAGTGCAAGTGCAAGTGCAAGTGCAAGTGCAAGTGCAAGTGCAAGTGCAAGTGCAAGTGCAAGTGCAAGTGCAAGTGCAAGTGCAAGTGCAAGTGCAAGTGCAAGTGCAAGGGCAAGTGCAAAAGCAAATGCAAAAGCAAATGCAAATGCAAATGCAAATGCAAATGCAAATGCAAATGCAAATGCAAATGCAAATGCAAATGCAAATGCAAATGCAAATGCAAATGCAAATGCAAATGCAAATCCAAATGCAAATGCAAATGCAAATGCAAATGCAAATGCAAATGCAAATGCAAATGCAAATGCAAATGCAAATGCAAATGCAAATGCAAATGCAAATGCAAATGCAAATGCAAATGCAAATGCAAATGCAAATGCAAATGCAAATGCAAATGCAAATGCAAATGCAAATGCTATTACGAGTGCGAGTGCGAGTGCGAGTGCGAGTGCGAGTGCGAGTGCGAGTGCGAGTGCGAGTGCGAGTGCGAGTGCGAGTGCGAGTGCAAGTGCAAGTGCAAGTGCAAGTGCAAGTGCAAGTGCAAGTGCAAGTGCAAGTGCAAGTGCAAATGCAAACGCAAACGCAAACGCAATCGCAAACGCAAATGCAAATTCAAATGCAAATGCAAATCTAAATGCAAATGCAAATCTAAATGCAAATGCAAATGCAAATGCAAATGCAAATGCAAATGCAAATGCGAATGCGAATGCGAATGCGAATGCGAATGCGAATGCGAATGCGAATGCAAATGCAAATGCAAATGCAAATGCAAATGCAAATGCAAATGAAAATGCAAATGCAAATGCAAATGCAAATGCAAATGCAAATGCAAATGCAAATGCAAGTGCAAGTGCAAGTGCAAGTGCAAGTGCAAGTGCAAGTGCAAGTGCAAGTGCAAGTGCAAGTGCAAGTGCAAGTGCAAGTGCAAGTGCAAGTGCAAGTGCAAGTGCAAGTGCAAGTGCAAGTGCAAGTGCAAGTGCAAGTGCAAGTGCAAGTGCAAGTGCAAGGGCAAGTGCAAGTGCAAGTGCAAAAGCAAATGCAAATGCAAATGCAAATGCAAATGCAAATGCAAATGCAAATGCAAATGCAAATGCAAATGCAAATGCAAATGCAAATGCAAATGCAAATGCAAATGCAAATGCAAATGCAAATCCAAATGCAAATGCAAATGCAAATGCAAATGCAAATGCAAATGCAAATGCAAATGCAAATGCAAATGCAAATGCAAATGCAAATGCAAATGCAAATGCAAATGCAAATGCTAATGCAAATGCAAATGCAAATGCAAATGCAAATGCAAATGCAAATGCAAATGGAAATGCAAATGCAAATGCAAATGCAAATCCAAATGCAAATGCAAATGCAAATGCAAATGCAAATGCAAATGCAAATGCAAATGCAAATGCAAATGCAAATGCAAATGCAAATGCAAATGCAAATGCAAATGCAAATGCAAATGCAAATGCAAATGCAAATGCAAATGCAAATGCAAATGCAAATGCAAATGCAAATGAAATGCAAATGCAAATGCAAATGCTATTACGAGTGCGAGTGCGAGTGCGAGTGCGAGTGCGAGTGCGAGTGCGAGTGCGAGTGCGAGTGCGAGTGCGAGTGCGAGTGCGAGTGCGAGTGCGAGTGCGAGTGCGAGTGCGAGTGCGAGTGCGAGTGCGAGTGCCAGTGCAAGTGCAAGTGCAAGTGCAAGTGCAAGTGCAAGTGCAAGTGCAAGTGCAAGTGCAAATGCAAACGCAAACGCAAACGCAATCGCAAACGCAAATGCAAATTCAAATGCAAATGCAAAT
>CAWLCU010000048.1:0-27500 GCA_963855975.1 Andrena chrysosceles | reverse complement strand
GCAAATGCAAATGCAAATGCAAATGCAAATGCAAATGCAAATGCAAATGCAAATGCAAATGCAAATGCAAATGCAAATGCAAATGCAAATGCAAATGCAAATGCAAATGCAAATGCAAATGCAAATGCAAATGCAAATGCAAATGCAAATGCAAATGCAAATGCAAATGCAAATGCAAATGCAAATGCAAATGCAAATGGAAATGCAAATGCAAATGCAAATGCAAATGCAAATGCAAATGCAAATGCAAATGCAAATGCAAATGCAAATGCAAATGCAAATGCAAATGCAAATGCAAATGCAAATGCAAATGCAAATGCAAATGCAAATGCAAATGCAAATGCAAATGCAAATGCAAATGCAAATGCAAATGCAAATGCAAATGCAAATGCAAATGCAAATGCAAATGCAAATGCAAATGCAAATGCAAATGCAAATGCAAATGCAAATGCAAATGCAAATGCAAATGCAAATGCAAATGCAAATGCAAATGCAAATGGAAATGCAAATGCAAATGCAAATGCAAATGCAAATGCAAATGCAAATGCAAATGCAAATGCAAATGCAAATCCAAATGCAAATGCAAATGCAAATGCACATGCAAATGCAAATGCAAATGCAAATTCAAATGCAAATGCAAATGCAAATGCAAATGCAAATGCAAATGCAAGTGCAAGTGCAAGTGCAAGTGCAAGTGCAAATGCAAATGCAAATGCAAATGCAAATGCAAATGCATATGCAAATGCAAATGCAAATGCAAATGCAAATGCAAGTGCAAGTGCAAGTGCAAATGCAAATGCAAAAGCAAATGCAAGTGCAAGTGCAAATGCAAATGCAAATCTAAACGCAAATGCAAATGCAAATGGAAATGCAAATGCAAATGCTAATGCAAATGCAAATGCAAATGCAAATGCAAATGCAAATGCAAATGCAAATGCAAATGCAAATGCAAATGCAAATGCAAATGCAAATGCAAATGCAAATGCAAATGCAAATGCAAATGCAAATGCAAATGCAAATGCAAATGCAAATGCAAATGCAAATGCAAATGCAAATGCAAATGCAAATGCAAATGCAAATGCAAATGCAAATGCAAATGCAAATGCAAATGCAAATGCAAATGCAAATGCAAATGGAAATGCAAATGCAAATGGAAATGCAAATGCAAATGCAAATGCAAATGCAAATGCAAATGCAAATGCAAATGCAAATGCAAATGCAAATGCAAATGCAAATGCAAATGCAAATGCAAATGGAAATGCAAATGCAAATGCAAATGCAAATGGAAATGCAAATGGAAATGCAAATGCAAATGCAAATCCAAATGCAAATGCAAATGCAAATGCAAATGCAAATCCAAATGCAAATGCAAATGCAAATGCAAATGCAAATGCAAATGCAAATGCAAATGCAAATGCTAATGCGAGTGCGAGTGCGAGTGCGAGTGCGAGTGCGAGTGCGAGTGCGAGTGCGAGTGCGAGTGCGAGTGCGAGTGCGAGTGCGAGTGCGAGTGCGAGTGCGAGTGCGAGGGCAAGTGCAAGTGCAAGTGCAAGTGCAAGTGCAAGTGCAAGTGCAAGTGCAAGTGCAAATGCAAACGCAAACCAAACGCAAACGCAAACGCAAACGCAAACGCAAATGCAAATTCAAATGCAAATGCAAATCTAAATGCAAATGCAAATCTAAATGCAAATGCAAATGCAAATGCAAATGCAAATGCAAATGCAAATGCAAATGCAAATGCAAATGCAAATGCAAATGCAATTGCAAATGCAAATGCAAATGCAAATGCAAATGCAAATGCAAATGCAAATGCAAATGCAAATGCAAATGCAAATGCAAATGCAAATGCAAATGCAAATGCAAATGCAAATGCAAATGCAAATGCAAATGCAAATGGAAATGCAAATGCAAATGGAAATGCAAATGCAAATGCAAATGCAATTGGAAATGGAAATGGAAATGCAAATGCAAATGGAAATGGAAATGCAAATGCAAATGCAAATGCAAGTGCAAATGCAAATGCAAATGCAAATGCAAATGCAAATCCAAATGCAAATGCAAATGCAAATGCAAATGCAAATGCAAATCCAAATGCAAATGCAAATGCAGATGCAAATGCAAATGCAAATGCAAATGCAAATGCAAATGCAAATGCTAATGCGAGTGCGAGTGCGAGTGCGAGTGCGAGTGCGAGTGCGAGTGCGAGTGCGAGTGCGAGTGCGAGTGCAAGTGCAAGTGCAAGTGCAAGTGCAAGTGCAAATGCAAACGCAAACCAAACGCAAACGCAAACGCAAACGCAAACGCAAACGCAAATGCAAATTCAAATGCAAATGCAAATCTAAATGCAAATGCAAATCTAAATGCAAATGCAAATGCAAATGCAAATGCAAATGCAAATGCAAATGCAAATGCAAATGCAAATGCAAATGCAAATGCAAATGCAAATGCAAATGCAAATGCAAATGCAAATGCAAATGCAAATGCAAATGCAAATGCAAATGCAAATGCAAATGCAAATGCAAATGCAAATGCAAATGCAAATGCAAATGCAAATGCAAATGCAAATGCAAATGGAAATGCAAATGCAAATGGAAATGCAAATGCAAATGCAAATGCAAATGCAAATGCAAATGCAAAAGCAAATGCAAGTGCAAGTGCAAATGCAAATGCAAATCTAAACGCAAATGCAAATGCAAATGGAAATGCAAATGCAAATGCAAATGCAAATGCAAATGCAAATGCAAATGCAAATGCAAATGCAAATGCAAATGCAAATGCAAATGCAAATGCAAATGCAAATGCAAATGCAAATGCAAATGCAAATGCAAATGCAAATGCAAATGCAAATGCAAATGCAAATGCAAATGCAAATGCAAATGCAAATGCAAATGCAAATGCAAATGCAAATGCAAATGCAAATGCAAATGCAAATGCAAATGCAAATGGAAATGCAAATGCAAATGGAAATGCAAATGCAAATGCAAATGCAAATGCAAATGCAAATGCAAATGCAAATGCAAATGCAAATGCAAATGCAAATGCAAATGCAAATGGAAATGCAAATGCAAATGCAAATGCAAATGCAAATGCAAATGCAAATGCAAATGCAAATGCAAATGCAAATGCAAATGCAAATGCAAATGCAAATGCAAATGCAAATGCAAATGCAAATGCAAATGCAAATGCAAATGCAAATGCAAATGCAAATGCAAATGCAAATGCAAATGCAAATGCAAATGCAAATGCAAATGCAAATGCAAATGCAAATGCAAATGCAAATGCAAATGCAAATGGAAATGCAAATGCAAATGCAAATGCAAATGCAAATGCAAATGCAAATGCAAATGCAAATGCAAATGCAAATGCAAATGGAAATGCAAATGCAAATGCAAATGCAAATGCAAATGCAAATGCAAATGGAAATGCAAATGCAAATGCAAATGCAAATGCAAATGCAAATGCAAATGCAAATGGAAATGCAAATGCAAATGGAAATGCAAATGCAAATGCAAATGCAAATGCAAATGCAAATGCAAATGCAAATGGAAATGCAAATGCAAATCCAAATGCAAATGCAAATGCTAATGCAAATGCAAATGCAAATGCAAATCCAAATGCAAATGCAAATGCAAATGCAAATGCAAATGCAAATGGAAATGGAAATGCAAATGCAAATGCAAATGGAAATGGAAATGCAAATGCAAATGCAAATGCAAATGCAAGTGCAAATGCAAATGGAAATGCAAATGCAAATGCAAATCCAAATGCAAATGCAAATGCAAATGCAAATCCAAATGCAAATGCAAATGCAAATGCAAATGCAAATGCAAATGCAAATGCAAATGCAAATGCAAATGCAAATGGAAATGCAAATGCAAATGCAAATGCAAATCCAAATGCAAATGCAAATGCAAATGGAAATGCAAATGCAAATGCAAATGCAAATCCAAATGCAAATGCAAATGCAAATGCAAATGCAAATGCAAATGCAAATGCAAATGCAAATGCAAATGCAAATGGAAATGCAAATGCAAATGCAAATGCAAATGGAAATGCAAATGCAAATGGAAATGCAAATGAAAATGCAAATGCAAATGCAAATGCAAATGCAAATGCAAATGCAAATGCAAATGCAAATGCAAATGCAAATGCAAATGCTAATGCGAGTGCTAATGCGAGTGCGAGTGCGAGTGCGAGTGCGAGTGCGAGTGCGAGTGCGAGTGCGAGTGCGAGTGCGAGTGCGAGTGCGAGTGCGAGTGCGAGTGCGAGTGCGAGTGCGAGTTCGAGTGCGAGTGCGAGTGCGAGTTCGAGTGCGAGTGCAAGTGCCAGTGCAAGTGCAAGTGCAAGTGCAAGTGCAAGTGCAAGTGCAAGTGTAAGTGCAAGTGCAAATGCAAACGCAAACGCAAACGCAAACGCAAACCCAAATGCAAATTCAAATGCAAATGCAAATCTAAATGCAAATGCAAATCTAAATGCAAATGCAAATGCAAATGCAAATGCAAATGCAAATGCAAATGCAAATGCAAATGCAAATGCAAATGCAAATGCAAATGCAAATGCAAATGCAAATGCAAATGCAAATGCAAATGCAAATGCAAATGCAAATGCAAATGCAAATGCAAATGCAAATGCAAATGCAAATGCAAATGCAAATGCAAATGCAAATGCAAATGCAAATGGAAATGCAAATGCAAATGGAAATGCAAATGCAAATGCAAATGCAAATCTAAATGCAAATGCAAATGCAAATGCAAATGCAAATGCAAATGCAAATGCAAATCCAAATGCAAATGCAAATGCAAATGCAAATGCAAATGCAAATGCAAATGCAAATGCAAATGCAAATGCAAATGCAAATGCAAATGCAAATGGAAATGCAAATGCAAATGCAAATGCAAATGGAAATGCAAATGCAAATGGAAATGCAAATGCAAATGCAAATGCAAATGCAAATGCAAATGCAAATGGAAATGCAAATGCAAATGCAAATGCAAATCCAAATGCAAATGCAAATGGAAATGCAAATGCAAATGCAAATGGAAATGCAAATGCAAATGCAAATGCAAATGCAAATGCAAATGGAAATGCAAATGCAAATGCAAATGCAAATCCAAATGCAAATGCAAATGCAAATGCAAATGCAAATGCAAATGCAAATCCAAATGCAAATGCAAATGCAAATGCAAATGCAAATGCAAATCCAAATGCAAATGCAAATGCAAATGCAAATGCAAATGCAAATGCAAATGCTAATGCGAGTGCGAGTGCGAGTGCGAGTGCAAGTGCAAGTGCAAGTGCAAGTGCAAGTGCAAGTGCAAGTGCAAGTGCAAGTGCAAGTGCAAGTGCAAGTGCAAGTGCAAGTGCAAGTGCAAGTGCAAGTGCAAGTGCAAGTGCAAGTGAAAGTGAAAGTGCAAACGCAAATGCAAATGCAAATGCAAATGCAAATGCAAATGCAAATGCAAATGCAAATGCAAATGCAAATGCAAATCCAAATGCAAATGCAAATGCAAATGCAAATGCAAATGCAAATGCAAATGCAAATGCAAATGCAAATGCAAATGCAAATGCAAATGCTAATGCAAATGCAAATGCAAATGCAAATGCAAATGCAAATGCAAATGCAAATGCAAATGCAAATTCAAATGCAAATGCAAATGCAAATGCTAATGCGAGTGCGAGTGCGAGTGCGAGTGCTAATGCGAGTGCGAGTTCGAGTGCGAGTGCGAGTGCGAGTGCGAGTGCGAGTGCGAGTGCGAGTGCGAGTGCGAGTGCGAGTGCGTGTGCGAGTGCGAGTGCGAGTGCGAGTGCAAGTGCAAGTGCAAGTGCAAGTGCAAGTGCAAGTGCAAGTGCAAGTGCAAGTGCAAGTGCAAGTGCAAGTGCAAGTGCAAGTGCAAGTGCAAGTGCAAGTGCAAGTGCAAGTGCAAGTGCAAATGCAAACGCAAACGCAAACGCAAACGCAAATGCAAATTCAAATGCAAATGCAAATCTAAATGCAAATGCAAATCTAAATGCAAATGCAAATGCAAATGCAAATGCAAATGCAAATGCAAATGCAAATGCAAATGCAAATGCAAATGCAAATGCAAATGCAAATGCAAATGCAAATGCAAATGCAAATGCAAATGCAAATGCAAATGCAAATGCAAATGCAAATGCAAATGCAAATGCAAATGCAAATGGAAATGCAAATGCAAATGGAAATGCAAATGCAAATCTAAATGCAAATGCAAATGCAAATGCAAATGCAAATGCAAATGCAAATGCAAATGCAAATGCAAATGCAAATGCAAATGCAAATGCAAATGCAAATGCAAATGCAAATGCAAATGCAAATGCAAATGCAAATGCAAATGCAAATGCAAATGCAAATGCAAATGCAAATGCAAATGGAAATGCAAATGCAAATGGAAATGCAAATGCAAATGCAAATGCAAATGCAAATGCAAATGGAAATGCAAATGGAAATGCAAATGCAAATGCAAATGCAAATCCAAATGCAAATGCAAATGCAAATGCAAATGCAAATGCAAATGGAAATGCAAATGCAAATGCAAATGGAAATGCAAATGCAAATGGAAATGCAAATGCAAATGCAAATGCAAATGCAAATGCAAATGCAAATGGAAATGCAAATGCAAATGCAAATGCAAATGCAAATCCAAATGCAAATGCAAATGCAAATGCAAATGCAAATGCAAATGCAAATGCAAATGCAAATGCAAATGCAAATGCAAATGCAAATGCAAATGCAAATGCAAATGCAAATGCAAATGCAAATGCAAATGGAAATGCAAATGCAAATGGAAATGCAAATGCAAATGCAAATGCAAATCTAAATGCAAATGCAAATGCAAATGCAAATGCAAATGCAAATGCAAATGCAAATCCAAATGCAAATGCAAATGCAAATGCAAATGCAAATGCAAATGCAAATGCAAATGCAAATGCAAATGCAAATGCAAATGCAAATGCAAATGGAAATGCAAATGCAAATGCAAATGCAAATGGAAATGCAAATGCAAATGGAAATGCAAATGCAAATGCAAATGCAAATGCAAATGCAAATGCAAATGGAAATGCAAATGCAAATGCAAATGCAAATCCAAATGCAAATGCAAATGGAAATGCAAATGCAAATGCAAATGGAAATGCAAATGCAAATGCAAATGCAAATGCAAATGCAAATGGAAATGCAAATGCAAATGCAAATGCAAATCCAAATGCAAATGCAAATGCAAATGCAAATGCAAATGCAAATGCAAATCCAAATGCAAATGCAAATGCAAATGCAAATGCAAATGCAAATCCAAATGCAAATGCAAATGCAAATGCAAATGCAAATGCAAATGCAAATGCTAATGCGAGTGCGAGTGCGAGTGCGAGTGCAAGTGCAAGTGCAAGTGCAAGTGCAAGTGCAAGTGCAAGTGCAAGTGCAAGTGCAAGTGCAAGTGCAAGTGCAAGTGCAAGTGCAAGTGCAAGTGCAAGTGCAAGTGCAAGTGCAAGTGAAAGTGAAAGTGCAAACGCAAATGCAAATGCAAATGCAAATGCAAATGCAAATGCAAATGCAAATGCAAATGCAAATGCAAATGCAAATCCAAATGCAAATGCAAATGCAAATGCAAATGCAAATGCAAATGCAAATGCAAATGCAAATGCAAATGCAAATGCAAATGCAAATGCTAATGCAAATGCAAATGCAAATGCAAATGCAAATGCAAATGCAAATGCAAATGCAAATGCAAATTCAAATGCAAATGCAAATGCAAATGCTAATGCGAGTGCGAGTGCGAGTGCGAGTGCTAATGCGAGTGCGAGTTCGAGTGCGAGTGCGAGTGCGAGTGCGAGTGCGAGTGCGAGTGCGAGTGCGAGTGCGAGTGCGAGTGCGTGTGCGAGTGCGAGTGCGAGTGCGAGTGCAAGTGCAAGTGCAAGTGCAAGTGCAAGTGCAAGTGCAAGTGCAAGTGCAAGTGCAAGTGCAAGTGCAAGTGCAAGTGCAAGTGCAAGTGCAAGTGCAAGTGCAAGTGCAAGTGCAAGTGCAAATGCAAACGCAAACGCAAACGCAAACGCAAATGCAAATTCAAATGCAAATGCAAATCTAAATGCAAATGCAAATCTAAATGCAAATGCAAATGCAAATGCAAATGCAAATGCAAATGCAAATGCAAATGCAAATGCAAATGCAAATGCAAATGCAAATGCAAATGCAAATGCAAATGCAAATGCAAATGCAAATGCAAATGCAAATGCAAATGCAAATGCAAATGCAAATGCAAATGCAAATGCAAATGGAAATGCAAATGCAAATGGAAATGCAAATGCAAATCTAAATGCAAATGCAAATGCAAATGCAAATGCAAATGCAAATGCAAATGCAAATGCAAATGCAAATGCAAATGCAAATGCAAATGCAAATGCAAATGCAAATGCAAATGCAAATGCAAATGCAAATGCAAATGCAAATGCAAATGCAAATGCAAATGCAAATGCAAATGCAAATGGAAATGCAAATGCAAATGGAAATGCAAATGCAAATGCAAATGCAAATGCAAATGCAAATGGAAATGCAAATGGAAATGCAAATGCAAATGCAAATGCAAATCCAAATGCAAATGCAAATGCAAATGCAAATGCAAATGCAAATGGAAATGCAAATGCAAATGCAAATGGAAATGCAAATGCAAATGGAAATGCAAATGCAAATGCAAATGCAAATGCAAATGCAAATGCAAATGGAAATGCAAATGCAAATGCAAATGCAAATGCAAATCCAAATGCAAATGCAAATGCAAATGCAAATGCAAATGCAAATGCAAATGCAAATGCAAATGCAAATGCAAATGCAAATGCAAATGCAAATGCAAATGCAAATGCAAATGCAAATGCAAATGCAAATGCAAATCCAAATGCAAATGCAAATGCAAATGCAAATGCAAATGCAAATGCAAATGCAAATGCAAATGCAAATCCAAATGCAAATGCAAATGCAAATGCAAATGCAAATGCAAATGCAAATGCAAATGCAAATGCAAATGCAAATGCAAATGCAAATGCAAGTGCAAATGCAATTGCAAATGCAAATGCAAATGCAAATGCAAATGCAAATGCAAATGCAAATGCAAATGCAAATGCAAATGCAAATGCAAATGCAATTGCAAATGCAAATGCAAATGCAAATGCAAATGCAAATGAAAATGCAAATGCAAATGCAAATGAAAATGCAAATGCAAATGCAAATCCAAATGCAAATGCAAATGCAATTGCAAATGCAAATGCAAATGCAAATGCAAATGCAAATGCAAATGCAAATGCAAATGCAAATGCAAATGCAAATGCAAGTGCAAATGCAAATGCAAATCTAAACGCAAATGCAAATGCAAATGGAAATGCTAATGCAAATGCAAATGCAAATGCAAATGCAAATGCAAATGCAAATGCAAATGCAAATGCAAATGCAAATGCAAATGCAAATGCAAATGCAAATGCAAATGCAAATGCAAATGCAAATGCAAATGCAAATGCAAATGCAAATGCAAATGCAAATGCAAATGCAAATGCAAATGCAAATGCAAATGCAAATGCAAATGCAAATGCAAATGCAAATGCAAATGCAAATGCAAATGCAAATGCAAATGCAAATGCAAATGCAAATGCAAATGCAAATGCAAATGCAAATGCAAATGCAAATGCAAATGCAAATGCAAATGCAAATGCAAATGCAAATGCAAATGCAAATGCAAATGCAAATGCAAATGCAAATGCAAATGCAAATGCAAATGCAAATGCAAATGCAAATGCAAATGCAAATGCAAATGCAAATGCAAATGCAAATGCAAATGCAAATGCAAATGCAAATGCAAATGCAAATGCAAATGCAAATGCAAATGCAAATGCAAATGCAAATGCAAATGCAAATGCAAATGCAAATGCAAATGCAAATGCAAATGCAAATGCAAATGCAAATGCAAATGCAAATGCAAATGCAAATGCAAATGCAAATGCAAATGCAAATGCAAATGCAAATGCAAATGCAAATGGAAATGCAAATGCAAATGCAAATGCAAATGCAAATGCAAATGCAAATGCAAATGCAAATGCAAATGCAAATCCAAATGCAAATGCAAATGCAAATGCACATGCAAATGCAAATGCAAATGCAAATTCAAATGCAAATGCAAATGCAAATGCAAATGCAAATGCAAATGCAAATGCAAGTGCAAGTGCAAGTGCAAGTGCAAGTGCAAATGCAAATGCAAATGCAAATGCAAATGCAAATGCATATGCAAATGCAAATGCAAATGCAAATGCAAATGCAAGTGCAAGTGCAAGTGCAAATGCAAATGCAAAAGCAAATGCAAGTGCAAGTGCAAATGCAAATGCAAATCTAAACGCAAATGCAAATGCAAATGGAAATGCAAATGCAAATGCAAATGCAAATGCAAATGCAAATGCAAATGCAAATGCAAATGCAAATGCAAATGCAAATGCAAATGCAAATGCAAATGCAAATGCAAATGCAAATGCAAATGCAAATGCAAATGCAAATGCAAATGCAAATGCAAATGCAAATGCAAATGCAAATGCAAATGCAAATGCAAATGCAAATGCAAATGCAAATGCAAATGCAAATGCAAATGCAAATGCAAATGCAAATGCAAATGCAAATGCAAATGCAAATGGAAATGCAAATGCAAATGGAAATGCAAATGCAAATGCAAATGCAAATGCAAATGCAAATGCAAATGCAAATGCAAATGCAAATGCAAATGCAAATGCAAATGCAAATGCAAATGGAAATGCAAATGCAAATGCAAATGCAAATGGAAATGCAAATGGAAATGCAAATGCAAATGCAAATCCAAATGCAAATGCAAATGCAAATGCAAATGCAAATCCAAATGCAAATGCAAATGCAAATGCAAATGCAAATGCAAATGCAAATGCAAATGCAAATGCTAATGCGAGTGCGAGTGCGAGTGCGAGTGCGAGTGCGAGTGCGAGTGCGAGTGCGAGTGCGAGTGCGAGTGCGAGTGCGAGTGCGAGTGCGAGTGCGAGTGCGAGTGCGAGGGCAAGTGCAAGTGCAAGTGCAAGTGCAAGTGCAAGTGCAAGTGCAAGTGCAAGTGCAAATGCAAACGCAAACCAAACGCAAACGCAAACGCAAACGCAAACGCAAACGCAAACGCAAATGCAAATTCAAATGCAAATGCAAATCTAAATGCAAATGCAAATCTAAATGCAAATGCAAATGCAAATGCAAATGCAAATGCAAATGCAAATGCAAATGCAAATGCAAATGCAAATGCAAATGCAATTGCAAATGCAAATGCAAATGCAAATGCAAATGCAAATGCAAATGCAAATGCAAATGCAAATGCAAATGCAAATGCAAATGCAAATGCAAATGCAAATGCAAATGCAAATGCAAATGCAAATGCAAATGCAAATGCAAATGGAAATGCAAATGCAAATGGAAATGCAAATGCAAATGCAAATGCAATTGGAAATGGAAATGGAAATGCAAATGCAAATGGAAATGGAAATGCAAATGCAAATGCAAATGCAAGTGCAAATGCAAATGCAAATGCAAATGCAAATGCAAATCCAAATGCAAATGCAAATGCAAATGCAAATGCAAATGCAAATCCAAATGCAAATGCAAATGCATATGCAAATGCAAATGCAAATGCAAATGCAAATGCAAATGCAAATGCTAATGCGAGTGCGAGTGCGAGTGCGAGTGCGAGTGCGAGTGCGAGTGCGAGTGCGAGTGCGAGTGCGAGTGCAAGTGCAAGTGCAAGTGCAAGTGCAAGTGCAAATGCAAACGCAAACCAAACGCAAACGCAAACGCAAACGCAAACGCAAACGCAAATGCAAATTCAAATGCAAATGCAAATCTAAATGCAAATGCAAATCTAAATGCAAATGCAAATGCAAATGCAAATGCAAATGCAAATGCAAATGCAAATGCAAATGCAAATGCAAATGCAAATGCAAATGCAAATGCAAATGCAAATGCAAATGCAAATGCAAATGCAAATGCAAATGCAAATGCAAATGCAAATGCAAATGCAAATGCAAATGCAAATGCAAATGCAAATGCAAATGCAAATGCAAATGCAAATGCAAATGCAAATGCAAATGGAAATGCAAATGCAAATGGAAATGCAAATGCAAATGCAAATGCAAATGCAAATGCAAATGCAAAAGCAAATGCAAGTGCAAGTGCAAATGCAAATGCAAATCTAAACGCAAATGCAAATGCAAATGGAAATGCAAATGCAAATGCAAATGCAAATGCAAATGCAAATGCAAATGCAAATGCAAATGCAAATGCAAATGCAAATGCAAATGCAAATGCAAATGCAAATGCAAATGCAAATGCATATGCAAATGCAAATGCAAATGCAAATGCAAATGCAAATGCAAATGCAAATGCAAATGCAAATGCAAATGCAAATGCAAATGCAAATGCAAATGCAAATGCAAATGCAAATGCAAATGCAAATGCAAATGCAAATGCAAATGCAAATGCAAATGCAAATGGAAATGCAAATGCAAATGGAAATGCAAATGCAAATGCAAATGCAAATGCAAATGCAAATGCAAATGCAAATGCAAATGCAAATGCAAATGCAAATGCAAATGCAAATGGAAATGCAAATGCAAATGCAAATGCAAATGCAAATGCAAATGCAAATGGAAATGCAAATGCAAATGGAAATGCAAATGCAAATGCAAATGCAAATGCAAATGCAAATGCAAATGCAAATGCAAATGCAAATGCAAATGCAAATGCAAATGCAAATGCAAATGCAAATGCAAATGGAAATGCAAATGCAAATGGAAATGCAAATGCAAATGCAAATGCAAATGCAAATGCAAATGCAAATGCAAATGCAAATGCAAATGCAAATGCAAATGCAAATGCAAATGGAAATGCAAATGCAAATGCAAATGCAAATGCAAATGCAAATGCAAATGCAAATGGAAATGCAAATGCAAATCCAAATGCAAATGCAAATGCAAATGCAAATGCAAATGCAAATGCAAATGCAAATGCAAATGCAAGTGCAAGTGCAAGTGCAAATGCAAATGCAAAAGCAAATGCAAATGCAAATGCAAATGCAAATGCAAATGCTAATGCGAGTGCGAGTGCGAGTGCGAGTGCGAGTGCGAGTGCGAGTGCGAGTGCGAGTGCGAGTGCGAGTGCGAGTGCGAGTGCGAGTGCGAGTGCGAGTCCGAGTGCGAGTGCAAGTGCAAGTGCAAGTGCAAGTGCAAGTGCAAGTGCAAGTGCAAGTGCAAGTGCAAGTGCAAATGCAAACGCAAACCAAACGCAAACGCAAACGCAAACGCAAATGCAAATTCAAATGCAAATGCAAATCTAAATGCAAATGCAAATCTAAATGCAAATGCAAATGCAAATGCAAATGCAAATGCAAATGCAAATGCAAATGCAAATGGAAATGCAAATGCAAATGCAAATGCAAATGCAAATGCAAATGCAAATGCAAATGTAAATGCAAATGCAAATCCAAATGCAAATGCAAATGCAAATGCAAATGCAAATGCAAATGCAAATGCAAATGCAAATGCAAGTGCAAGTGCAAGTGCAAATGCAAATGCAAAAGCAAATGCAAATGCAAATGCAAATGCAAATGCAAATGCTAATGCGAGTGCGAGTGCGAGTGCGAGTGCGAGTGCGAGTGCGAGTGCGAGTGCGAGTGCGAGTGCGAGTGCGAGTGCGAGTGCGAGTGCGAGTGCGAGTGCGAGTGCGAGTGCGAGTGCGAGTGCAAGTGCAAGTGCAAGTGCAAGTGCAAGTGCAAGTGCAAGTGCAAGTGCAAGTGCAAATGCAAACGCAAACCAAACGCAAACGCAAACGCAAACGCAAACGCAAATGCAAATTCAAATGCAAATGCAAATCTAAATGCAAATGCAAATCTAAATGCAAATGCAAATGCAAATGCAAATGCAAATGCAAATGCAAATGCAAATGCAAATGCAAATGCAATTGCAAATGCAAATGCAAATGCAAATGCAAATGCAAATGCAAATGCAAATGCAAATGCAAATGCAAATGCAAATGCAAATGCAAATGCAAATGCAAATGCAAATGCAAATGCAAATGCAAATGCAAATGCAAATGCAAATGGAAATGCAAATGCAAATGGAAATGCAAATGCAAATGCAAATGCAAATGCAAATGCAAATGCAAATGCAAATGCAAATGCAAATGCAAATGCAAATGCAAATGCAAATGCAAATGCAAATGCAAATGCAAATGCAAATGCAAATGCAAATGCAAATGCAAATGCAAATGCAAATGCAAATGCAAATCCAAATGCAAATGCAAATGCAAATGCAAATGCAAATGCAAATGCAAATGCAAATGCAAATGCAAATGCAAATGCAAATGCAAATGCAAATGCAAATGCAAATGCAAATGGAAATGCAAATGCAAATGCAAATGCAAATGCAAATGCAAATGCAAATGCAAATGGAAATGCAAATGCAAATGCAAATGCAAATGCAAATGCAAATGCAAATGCAAATGCAAATGCAAATGCAAATGCAAATGCAAATGCAAATGCAAATGCAAATGCAAATGCAAATGCAAATGCAAATGGAAATGCAAATGCAAATGGAAATGCAAATGCAAATGCAAATGCAAATGCAAATGCAAATGCAAAAGCAAATGCAAGTGCAAGTGCAAATGCAAATGCAAATCTAAACGCAAATGCAAATGCAAATGGAAATGCAAATGCAAATGCAAATGCAAATGCAAATGCAAATGCAAATGCAAATGCAAATGCAAATGCAAATGCAAATGCAAATGCAAATGCAAATGCAAATGCAAATGCAAATGCATATGCAAATGCAAATGCAAATGCAAATGCAAATGCAAATGCAAATGCAAATGCAAATGCAAATGCAAATGCAAATGCAAATGCAAATGCAAATGCAAATGCAAATGCAAATGCAAATGCAAATGCAAATGCAAATGCAAATGCAAATGCAAATGCAAATGGAAATGCAAATGCAAATGGAAATGCAAATGCAAATGCAAATGCAAATGCAAATGCAAATGCAAATGCAAATGCAAATGCAAATGCAAATGCAAATGCAAATGCAAATGGAAATGCAAATGCAAATGCAAATGCAAATGCAAATGCAAATGCAAATGGAAATGCAAATGCAAATGGAAATGCAAATGCAAATGCAAATGCAAATGCAAATGCAAATGCAAATGCAAATGCAAATGCAAATGCAAATGCAAATGCAAATGCAAATGCAAATGCAAATGCAAATGGAAATGCAAATGCAAATGGAAATGCAAATGCAAATGCAAATGCAAATGCAAATGCAAATGCAAATGCAAATGCAAATGCAAATGCAAATGCAAATGCAAATGCAAATGGAAATGCAAATGCAAATGCAAATGCAAATGCAAATGCAAATGCAAATGCAAATGGAAATGCAAATGCAAATCCAAATGCAAATGCAAATGCAAATGCAAATGCAAATGCAAATGCAAATGCAAATGCAAATGCAAGTGCAAGTGCAAGTGCAAATGCAAATGCAAAAGCAAATGCAAATGCAAATGCAAATGCAAATGCAAATGCTAATGCGAGTGCGAGTGCGAGTGCGAGTGCGAGTGCGAGTGCGAGTGCGAGTGCGAGTGCGAGTGCGAGTGCGAGTGCGAGTGCGAGTGCGAGTGCGAGTCCGAGTGCGAGTGCAAGTGCAAGTGCAAGTGCAAGTGCAAGTGCAAGTGCAAGTGCAAGTGCAAGTGCAAGTGCAAATGCAAACGCAAACCAAACGCAAACGCAAACGCAAACGCAAATGCAAATTCAAATGCAAATGCAAATCTAAATGCAAATGCAAATCTAAATGCAAATGCAAATGCAAATGCAAATGCAAATGCAAATGCAAATGCAAATGCAAATGGAAATGCAAATGCAAATGCAAATGCAAATGCAAATGCAAATGCAAATGCAAATGTAAATGCAAATGCAAATCCAAATGCAAATGCAAATGCAAATGCAAATGCAAATGCAAATGCAAATGCAAATGCAAATGCAAGTGCAAGTGCAAGTGCAAATGCAAATGCAAAAGCAAATGCAAATGCAAATGCAAATGCAAATGCAAATGCTAATGCGAGTGCGAGTGCGAGTGCGAGTGCGAGTGCGAGTGCGAGTGCGAGTGCGAGTGCGAGTGCGAGTGCGAGTGCGAGTGCGAGTGCGAGTGCGAGTGCGAGTGCGAGTGCGAGTGCGAGTGCAAGTGCAAGTGCAAGTGCAAGTGCAAGTGCAAGTGCAAGTGCAAGTGCAAGTGCAAATGCAAACGCAAACCAAACGCAAACGCAAACGCAAACGCAAACGCAAACGCAAATGCAAATTCAAATGCAAATGCAAATCTAAATGCAAATGCAAATCTAAATGCAAATGCAAATGCAAATGCAAATGCAAATGCAAATGCAAATGCAAATGCAAATGCAAATGCAATTGCAAATGCAAATGCAAATGCAAATGCAAATGCAAATGCAAATGCAAATGCAAATGCAAATGCAAATGCAAATGCAAATGCAAATGCAAATGCAAATGCAAATGCAAATGCAAATGCAAATGCAAATGCAAATGCAAATGGAAATGCAAATGCAAATGGAAATGCAAATGCAAATGCAAATGCAAATGCAAATGCAAATGCAAATGCAAATGCAAATGCAAATGCAAATGCAAATGCAAATGCAAATGCAAATGCAAATGCAAATGCAAATGCAAATGCAAATGCAAATGCAAATGCAAATGCAAATGCAAATGCAAATGCAAATGCAAATCCAAATGCAAATGCAAATGCAAATGCAAATGCAAATGCAAATGCAAATGCAAATGCAAATGCAAATGCAAATGCAAATGCAAATGCAAATGCAAATGCAAATGCAAATGGAAATGCAAATGCAAATGCAAATGCAAATGCAAATGCAAATGCAAATGCAAATGGAAATGCAAATGCAAATGCAAATGCAAATGCAAATGCAAATGCAAATGCAAATGCAAATGCAAATGCAAATGCAAATGCAAATGCAAATGCAAATGCAAATGCAAATGCAAATGCAAATGCAAATGCAAATGCAAATGCAAATGCAAATGCAAATGCAAATGCAAATGCAAATGGAAATGCAAATGCAAATGCAAATGCAAATGCAAATGCAAATGCAAATGCAAATGCAAATGCAAATGCAAATGCAAATGCAAATGCAAATCCAAATGCAAATGCAAATGCAAATGCAAATGCAAGTGCAAATGCAAATGCAAATCTAAACGCAAATGCAAATGCAAATGGAATTGCTAATGCAAATGCAAATGCAAATGCAAATGCAAATGCAAATGCAAATGCAAATGCAAATGCAAATGCAAATGCAAATGCAAATGCAAATGCAAATGCAAATGCAAGTGCAAGTGCAAGTGCAAATGCAAATGCAAAAGCAAATGCAAGTGCAAGTGCAAATGCAAATGCAAATCTAAACGCAAATGCAAATGCAAATGGAAATGCAAATGCAAATGCAAATGCAAATGCAAATGCAAATGCAAATGCAAATGCAAATGCAAATGCAAATGCAAATGCAAATGCAAATGCAAATGCAAATGCAAATGCAAATGCAAATGCAAATGCAAATGCAAATGCAAATGCAAATGCAAATGCAAATGCAAATGCAAATGCAAATGCAAATGCAAATGCAAATGCAAATGCAAATGCAAATGCAAATGCAAATGCAAATGCAAATGCAAATGCAAATGCAAATGCAAATGCAAATGCAAATGCAAATGCAAATGCAAATGCAAATGCAAATGCAAATGCAAATGCAAATGCAAATGGAAATGCAAATGCAAATGGAAATGCAAATGCAAATGCAAATGCAAATGCAAATGCAAATGCAAATGCAAATGCAAATGCAAATGCAAATGGAAATGCAAATGCAAATGCAAATGCAAATGCAAATGCAAATGCAAATGGAAATGCAAATGCAAATGCAAATGCAAATGCAAATGCAAATGCAAATGCAAATGGAAATGCAAATGCAAATGGAAATGCAAATGCAAATGCAAATGCAAATGCAAATGCAAATGCAAATGCAAATGGAAATGCAAATGCAAATCCAAATGCAAATGCAAATGCTAATGCAAATGCAAATGCAAATGCAAATCCAAATGCAAATGCAAATGCAAATGCAAATGCAAATGCAAATGGAAATGGAAATGCAAATGCAAATGCAAATGGAAATGGAAATGCAAATGCAAATGCAAATGCAAATGCAAGTGCAAATGCAAATGGAAATGCAAATGCAAATGCAAATCCAAATGCAAATGCAAATGCAAATGCAAATCCAAATGCAAATGCAAATGCAAATGCAAATGCAAATGCAAATGCAAATGCAAATGCAAATGCAAATGCAAATGCAAGTGCAAGTGCAAGTGCAAATGCAAATGCAAAAGCAAATGCAAGTGCAAGTGCAAATGCAAATGCAAATCTAAACGCAAATGCAAATGCAAATGGAAATGCAAATGCAAATGCAAATGCAAATGCAAATGCAAATGCAAATGCAAATGCAAATGCAAATGCAAATGCAAATGCAAATGCAAATGCAAATGCAAATGCAAATGCAAATGCAAATGCAAATGCAAATGCAAATGCAAATGCAAATGCAAATGCAAATGCAAATGCAAGTGCAAGTGCAAATGCAAATGCAAATGCAAATGCAAATGCAAATGCAAATGCAAATGCAAATGCAAATGCAAATGGAAATGCAAATGCAAATGGAAATGCAAATGCAAATGCAAATGCAAATGCAAATGCAAATGCAAATGCAAATGGAAATGCAAATGCAAATGGAAATGCAAATGCAAATGCAAATGCAAATGCAAATGCAAATGCAAATGCAAATGGAAATGCAAATGCAAATCCAAATGCAAATGCAAATGCTAATGCAAATGCAAATGCAAATGCAAATCCAAATGCAAATGCAAATGCAAATGCAAATGCAAATGCAAATGGAAATGGAAATGCAAATGCAAATGCAAATGCAAATGCAAATGCAAATGCAAATGCAAATGCAAATGCAAATGCAAATGCAAATGCAAATGCAAATGCAAATGCAAATGCAAATGCAAATGCAAATGCAAATGCAAATGCAAATGCAAATGCAAATGGAAATGCAAATGCAAATGCAAATGCAAATGCAAATGCAAATGCAAATGCAAATGCAAATGCAAATGCAAATCCAAATGCAAATGCAAATGCAAATGCAAATGCAAGTGCAAATGCAAATGCAAATCTAAACGCAAATGCAAATGCAAATGGAAATGCTAATGCAAATGCAAATGCAAATGCAAATGCAAATGCAAATGCAAATGCAAATGCAAATGCAAATGCAAATGCAAATGCAAATGCAAATGCAAATGCAAATGCAAGTGCAAGTGCAAGTGCAAATGCAAATGCAAAAGCAAATGCAAGTGCAAGTGCAAATGCAAATGCAAATCTAAACGCAAATGCAAATGCAAATGGAAATGCAAATGCAAATGCAAATGCAAATGCAAATGCAAATGCAAATGCAAATGCAAATGCAAATGCAAATGCAAATGCAAATGCAAATGCAAATGCAAATGCAAATGCAAATGCAAATGCAAATGCAAATGCAAATGCAAATGCAAATGCAAATGCAAATGCAAAGGCAAATGCAAATGCAAATGCAAATGCAAATGGAAATGCAAATGCAAATGCAACTGCAAATGCAAATGCAAATGCAAATGCAAATGGAAATGCAAATGCAAATCCAAATGCAAATGCAAATGCAAATGCAAATGCAAATGCAAATGCAAATGCAAATGCAAATGCAAGTGCAAGTGCAAGTGCAAATGCAAATGCAAAAAAAATGCAAGTGCAAGTGCAAATGCAAATGCAAATCTAAACGCAAATGCAAATGCAAATGGAAATGCAAATGCAAATGCAAATGCAAATGCAAATGCAAATGCAAATGCAAATGCAAATGCAAATGCAAATGCAAATCCAAATGCAAATGCAAATGCTAATGCAAATGCAAATGCAAATGCAAATCCAAATGCAAATGCAAATGCAAATGCAAATGCAAATGCAAATGGAAATGGAAATGCAAATGCAAATGCAAATGGAAATGGAAATGCAAATGCAAATGCAAATGCAAATGCAAGTGCAAATGCAAATGGAAATGCAAATGCAAATGCAAATCCAAATGCAAATGCAAATGCAAATGCAAATGGAAATGCAAATGCAAATCCAAATGCAAATGCAAATGCAAATGCAAATGCAAATGCAAATGCAAATGTAAATGCAAATGCAAGTGCAAGTGCAAGTGCAAATGCAAATGCAAAAGCAAATGCAAGTGCAAGTGCAAATGCAAATGCAAATGCAAATGCAAATGCAAATGCAAATGCAAATGCAAATGCAAATGCAAATGCAAATGCAAATGCAAATGCAAGTGCAAGTGCAAGTGCAAATGCAAATGCAAAAGCAAATGCAAGTGCAAGTGCAAATGCAAATGCAAATCTAAACGCAAATGCAAATGCAAATGGAAATGCAAATGCAAATGCAAATGCAAATGCAAATGCAAATGCAAATGCAAATGCAAATGCAAATGCAAATGCAAATGCAAATGCAAATGCAAATGCAAATGCAAATGCAAATGCAAATGCAAATGCAAATGCAAATGCAAATGCAAATGCAAATGCAAATGCAAATGCAAATGCAAATGCAAATGCAAATGCAAATGCAAATGCAAATGCAAATGCAAATGCAAATGCAAATGCAAATGCAAATGCAAATGCAAATGCAAATGCAAATGCAAATGCAAATGCAAATGCAAATGCAAATGCAAATGCAAATGCAAATGCAAATGCAAATGCAAATGCAAATGCAAATGCAAATGCAAATGCAAATGCAAATGGAAATGCAAATGCAAATGGAAATGCAAATGCAAATGCAAATGCAAATGCAAATGCAAATGCAAATGCAAATGCAAATGCAAATGCAAATGCAAATGGAAATGCAAATGCAAGTGCAAATGCAAATGCAAATCTAAACGCAAATGCAAATGCAAATGGAAATGCAAATGCAAATGCAAATGCAAATGCAAATGCAAATGCAAATGCAAATGCAAATGCAAATGCAAATGCAAATGCAAATGCAAATGCAAATGCAAATGCAAATGCAAATGGAAATGCAAATGCAAATGGAAATGCAAATGCAAATGCAAATGCAAATGCAAATGCAAATGCAAATGCAAATGCAAATGCAAATGCAAATGCAAATGCAAATGCAAATGCAAATGCAAATGCAAATGCAAATGCAAATGCAAATGCAAATGCAAATGGAAATGCAAATGCAAATGGAAATGCAAATGCAAATGCAAATGCAAATGCAAATGCAAATGCAAATGCAAATGGAAATGCAAATGCAAATGGAAATGCAAATGCAAATGCAAATGCAAATGCAAATGCAAATGCAAATGCAAATGCAAATGCAAATGCAAATGCAAATGCAAATGCAAATGCAAATGCAAATGCAAATGCAAATGCAAATGCAAATGGAAATGCAAATGCAAGTGCAAATGCAAATGCAAATCTAAACGCAAATGCAAATGCAAATGGAAATGCAAATGCAAATGCAAATGCAAATGCAAATGCAAATGCAAATGCAAATGCAAATGCAAATGCAAATGCAAATGCAAATGCAAATGCAAATGCAAATGCAAATGCAAATGGAAATGCAAATGCAAATGGAAATGCAAATGCAAATGCAAATGCAAATGCAAATGCAAATGCAAATGCAAATGCAAATGCAAATGCAAATGCAAATGCAAATGCAAATGCAAATGCAAATGCAAATGCAAATGCAAATGCAAATGCAAATGCAAATGGAAATGCAAATGCAAATGGAAATGCAAATGCAAATGCAAATGCAAATGCAAATGCAAATGCAAATGCAAATGGAAATGCAAATGCAAATGGAAATGCAAATGCAAATGCAAATGCAAATGCAAATGCAAATGCAAATGCAAATGCAAATGGAAATGCAAATGCAAATCCAAATGCAAATGCAAATGCTAATGCAAATGCAAATGCAAATGCAAATCCAAATGCAAATGCAAATGCAAATGCAAATGCAAATGCAAATCTAAACGCAAATGCAAATGCAAATGGAAATGCAAATGCAAATGCAAATGCAAATGCAAATGCAAATGCAAATGCAAATGCAAATGCAAATGCAAATGCAAATGCAAATGCAAATGCAAATGCAAATGCAAATGCAAATGCAAATGCAAATGCAAATGCAAATGCAAATGCAAATGCAAATGCAAATGCAAATGCAAATGCAAATGCAAATGCAAATGCAAATGCAAATGCAAATGCAAATGCAAATGCAAATGCAAATGCAAATGCAAATGCAAATGCAAATGCAAATGCAAATGCAAATGCAAATGCAAATGCAAATGCAAATGCAAATGCAAATGCAAATGCAAATGCAAATGCAAATGCAAATGCAAATGCAAATGCAAATGCAAATGCAAATGGAAATGCAAATGCAAATGGAAATGCAAATGCAAATGCAAATGCAAATGCAAATGCAAATGCAAATGCAAATGCAAATGCAAATGCAAATGCAAATGGAAATGCAAATGCAAGTGCAAATGCAAATGCAAATCTAAACGCAAATGCAAATGCAAATGGAAATGCAAATGCAAATGCAAATGCAAATGCAAATGCAAATGCAAATGCAAATGCAAATGCAAATGCAAATGCAAATGCAAATGCAAATGCAAATGCAAATGCAAATGCAAATGGAAATGCAAATGCAAATGGAAATGCAAATGCAAATGCAAATGCAAATGCAAATGCAAATGCAAATGCAAATGCAAATGCAAATGCAAATGCAAATGCAAATGCAAATGCAAATGCAAATGCAAATGCAAATGCAAATGCAAATGCAAATGCAAATGGAAATGCAAATGCAAATGGAAATGCAAATGCAAATGCAAATGCAAATGCAAATGCAAATGCAAATGCAAATGGAAATGCAAATGCAAATGGAAATGCAAATGCAAATGCAAATGCAAATGGAAATGCAAATGCAAATGGAAATGCAAATGCAAATGCAAATGCAAATGCAAATGCAAATGCAAATGCAAATGCAAATGCAAATGCAAATGCAAATGGAAATGCAAATGCAAGTGCAAATGCAAATGCAAATCTAAACGCAAATGCAAATGCAAATGGAAATGCAAATGCAAATGCAAATGCAAATGCAAATGCAAATGCAAATGCAAATGCAAATGCAAATGCAAATGCAAATGCAAATGCAAATGCAAATGCAAATGCAAATGCAAATGGAAATGCAAATGCAAATGGAAATGCAAATGCAAATGCAAATGCAAATGCAAATGCAAATGCAAATGCAAATGCAAATGCAAATGCAAATGCAAATGCAAATGCAAATGCAAATGCAAATGCAAATGCAAATGCAAATGCAAATGCAAATGCAAATGGAAATGCAAATGCAAATGGAAATGCAAATGCAAATGCAAATGCAAATGCAAATGCAAATGCAAATGCAAATGGAAATGCAAATGCAAATGGAAATGCAAATGCAAATGCAAATGCAAATGCAAATGCAAATGCAAATGCAAATGCAAATGGAAATGCAAATGCAAATCCAAATGCAAATGCAAATGCTAATGCAAATGCAAATGCAAATGCAAATCCAAATGCAAATGCAAATGCAAATGCAAATGCAAATGCAAATGGAAATGGAAATGCAAATGCAAATGCAAATGGAAATGGAAATGCAAATGCAAATGCAAATGCAAATGCAAGTGCAAATGCAAATGGAAATGCAAATGCAAATGCAAATCCAAATGCAAATGCAAATGCAAATGCAAATGGAAATGCAAATGCAAATCCAAATGCAAATGCAAATGCAAATGCAAATGCAAATGCAAATGCAAATGCAAATGCAAATGTAAATGCAAATGCAAGTGCAAGTGCAAGTGCAAATGCAAATGCAAAAGCAAATGCAAGTGCAACTGCAAATGCAAATGCAAATGGAAATGCAAATGCAAATGCAAATGCAAATGCAAATGCAAATGCAAATGCAAATGCAAATGCAAATGCAAATGCAAATGCAAATGCAAATGCAAATGCAAATGCAAATGCGAATGCAAATGCAAATGCAAATGCAAATGCAAATGCAAATGCAAATGCAAATGCAAATGCAAATGCAAATGCAAATGCAAATGCAAATGCGAATGCAAATGGAAATGCAAATGCAAATGGAAATGCAAATGCAAATGCAAATGCAAATGCAAATGCAAATGCAAATGCAAATGCAAATGGAAATGCAAATGCAAATGCAAATGCAAATGCAAATGCAAATGCAAATGCAAATGCAAATGCAAATGCAAATGCAAATGCAAATGCAAATGCAAATGCAAATGCAAATGCAAATGCAAATGCAAATGCAAATGCAAATGCAAATGCAAATGCAAATGCAAATGCAAATGGAAATGCAAATGCAAATGCAAATGCAAATGCAAATGCAAATGCAAATGCAAATGCAAATGCAAATGCAAATCCAAATGCAAATGCAAATGCAAATGCAAATGCAAGTGCAAATGCAAATGCAAATCTAAACGCAAATGCAAATGCAAATGGAAATGCTAATGCAAATGCAAATGCAAATGCAAATGCAAATGCAAATGCAAATGCAAATGCAAATGCAAATGCAAATGCAAATGCAAATGCAAATGCAAATGCAAGTGCAAGTGCAAGTGCAAATGCAAATGCAAAAGCAAATGCAAGTGCAAGTGCAAATGCAAATGCAAATCTAAACGCAAATGCAAATGCAAATGGAAATGCAAATGCAAATGCAAATGCAAATGCAAATGCAAATGCAAATGCAAATGCAAATGCAAATGCAAATGCAAATGCAAATGCAAATGCAAATGCAAATGCAAATGCAAATGCAAATGCAAATGCAAATGCAAATGCAAATGCAAATGCAAATGCAAATGCAAATGCAAATGCAAATGCAAATGGAAATGCAAATGCAAATGCAACTGCAAATGCAAATGCAAATGCAAATGCAAATGGAAATGCAAATGCAAATCCAAATGCAAATGCAAATGCAAATGCAAATGCAAATGCAAATGCAAATGCAAATGCAAATGCAAGTGCAAGTGCAAGTGCAAATGCAAATGCAAAAAAAATGCAAGTGCAAGTGCAAATGCAAATGCAAATCTAAACGCAAATGCAAATGCAAATGGAAATGCAAATGCAAATGCAAATGCAAATGCAAATGCAAATGCAAATGCAAATGCAAATGCAAATGCAAATGCAAATGCAAATGCAAATGCAAATGCAAATGCAAATGCAAATGCAAATGCAAATGCAAATGCAAATGCAAATGCAAATGCAAATGCAAATGGAAATGCAAATGCAAATGGAAATGCAAATGCAAATGCAAATGCAAATGCAAATGCAAATGCAAATGCAAATGGAAATGCAAATGCAAATGGAAATGCAAATGCAAATGCAAATGCAAATGCAAATGCAAATGCAAATGCAAATGGAAATGCAAATGCAAATCCAAATGCAAATGCAAATGCAAATGCAAATGCAAATGCAAATGCAAATGCAAATGCAAATGCAAATGCAAATGCAAATGGAAATGCAAATGCAAATGGAAATGCAAATCCAAATGCAAATGCAAATGCAAATGCAAATGGAAATGCAAATGCAAATCCAAATGCAAATGCAAATGCAAATGCAAATGCAAATGCAAATGCAAATGCAAATGCAAATGCAAATGCAAGTGCAAGTGCAAGTGCAAATGCAAATGCAAAAGCAAATGCAAGTGCAAGTGCGAGTGCGAGTGCGAGTGCGAGTGCGAGTGCGAGTGCGAGTGCGAGTGCGAGTGCGAGTGCGAGTGCGAGTGCGAGTGCGAGTGCAAGTGCAAGTGCAAGTGCAAGTGCAAGTGCAAATGCAAACGCAAACCAAACGCAAACGCAAACGCAAACGCAAACGCAAATGCAAATTCAAATGCAAATGCAAATCTAAATGCAAATGCAAATCTAAATGCAAATGCAAATGCAAATGCAAATGCAAATGCAAATGCAAATGCAAATGCAAATGCAAATGCAAATGCAAATGCAAATGCAAATGCAAATGCAAATGCAAATGCAAATGCAAATGCAAATGCAAATGCAAATGCAAATGCAAATGCAAATGCAAATGCAAATGCAAATGCAAATGCAAATGCAAATGCAAATGCAAATGCAAATGCAAATGCAAATGCAAATGCAAATGCAAATGCAAATGCAAATGCAAATGCAAATGCAAATGCAAATGCAAATGCAAATGCAAATGCAAATGGAAATGCAAATGCAAATGGAAATGCAAATGCAAATGCAAATGCAAATGCAAATGCAAATGGAAATGCAAATGGAAATGCAAATGCAAATGCAAATGCAAATCCAAATGCAAATGCAAATGCAAATGCAAATGCAAATGCAAATGCAAATGGAAATGCAAATGCAAATGCAAATGGAAATGCAAATGCAAATGGAAATGCAAATGCAAATGCAAATGCAAATGCAAATGCAAATGGAAATGCAAATACAAATGCAAATGCAAATGCAAATGCAAATGCAAATGCAAATGCAAATGCAAATGCAAATGCAAATGCAAATGCAAATGTAAATGCAAATGCAAATGCAAATGCAAATGCAAATGCAAATGCAAATGCAAATGCAAATGCAAATGCAATTGCAAATGCAAATGCAAATGCAAATGCAAATGCAAATGAAAATGCAAATGCAAATGCAAATGAAAATGCAAATGCAAATGCAAATCCAAATGCAAATGCAAATGCAAATGCAAATGCAAATGCAAATGCAAATGCAAATGCAAATGCTAATGCGAGTGCGAGTGCGAGTGCGAGTGCGAGTGCGAGTGCGAGTGCGAGTGCGAGTGCGAGTGCGAGTGCGAGTGCGAGTGCGAGTGCGAGTGCGAGTGCGAGTGCGAGTGCAAGTGCAAGTGCAAGTGCAAGTGCAAGTGCAAGTGCAAGTGCAAGTGCAAGTGCAAATGCAAACGCAAACCAAACGCAAACGCAAACGCAAACGCAAACGCAAATGCAAATTCAAATGCAAATGCAAATGCAAATGCAAATGCAAATGCAAATGCAAATGCAACTGCAAATGCAAATGCAAATGCAAATGCAAATGCAAATGCAAATGCAAATGCAAATGCAAATGCAAATGCAAATGCAAATGCAAATGCAAATGCAAATGCAAATGCAAATGCAAATGCAAATGCAAATGCAATTGCAAATGCAAATGCAAATGCAAATGCAAATGCAAATGAAAATGCAAATGCAAATGCAAATGAAAATGCAAATGCAAATGCAAATCCAAATGCAAATGCAAATGC
>CAWLCU010000047.1:22500-30000 GCA_963855975.1 Andrena chrysosceles | reverse complement strand
GAACTTTTAAGTTCGATACTTTATATGTACCCGACGCTAGCCTTCCTTAGCGTTTTGTTAAATTTACATCGTCCATCTGCGTGGATAAAGAGTTGAATGCATAAGGTAGTACAAGCATACAGATAACTGCATACATGTCACCAACGTCACTTTTGGACGCTCACCACGTAAGGGCCATTCGGTCTTAGACACCGACCCGTGGTAATGCTGTGTGGAGAAATCCAAAACGCAACACGGTAAGAACAGTTGAGAAAGAATCTCGAGGAGCGGTGACTGCTTCTCAACCGAGGTCATAGAATAGCCACGCGCCCAACGCTGCTCCGACCGAGACGTTCGGACCGTCGCTCTCCCTTATAGATACCGAACGGCCGGCCGGAACGCCGGCGCCGCCGTACCTTACGCACGGGCGCTTATGGGTGAAAACCGCCGCTACAACAGCCCGGCCGCCCGGCACGTTTGGACTTAGCCGCGGAGAGCGTCGGAGACAAGAGTAAACCGAATAAACAAATTATTATAAACAATCGCCGGGAACATTATCACGATAAATACACTGTCCCAAACGACATTTGAAAATAATTTCTCGCAACTTAGAAATATTTCGGGTCGAAAGGTGTTTTTCTCTTTTTTCTCGAAAACGAGCGCGACGACCGCGTTCGAACCATTAATGTAATACGTTCGCAATGCAACGAGGAACAAGGATCTATAATTGTTTTGGCGATCGGACGAGTTTGGCTTTTGGACGATGGTGCCGGTGGACTTTGAGATCTGACGGGACTTGGAAATATTTCGGACCGAAAGGTGTTTTTCTCTTTTTTCTCGAAAACGAGCGCGACGACCGCGGTCGAACCATTAATGTAATACGTTCGGAATGCAACGAGGAACAAGGATCTATAATTGTTTTGGCGATCGGACGAGTTTGGCTTTTGGACGATGGTGCCGGTGGACTTTGAGATCTGACGGGACTTGGAAATATTTCGGACCGAAAGGTGTTTTTCTCTTTTTTCTCGAAAACGAGCGCGACGACCGCGGTCGAACCATTAATGTAATACGTTCGCAATGCAACGAGGAACAAGGATCTATAATTGTTTTGGCGATCGGACGAGTTTGGCTTTTGGACGATGGTGCCGGTGGACTTTGAGATCTGACGGGACTTGGAAATATTTCGGACCGAAAGGTGTTTTTCTCTTTTTTCTCGAAAAACGAGCGCGACGACCGCGGTTCGAACCATTAATGTAATACGTTCGCAATGCAACGAGGAACAAGGATCTATAATTGTTTTGGCGATCGGACGAGTTTGGCTTTTGGACGATGGTGCCGGTGGACTTTGAGATCTGACGGGACTTGGAAATATTTCGGACCGAAAGGTGTTTTTTCTCGTTTTTCCTCGAAAACGAGCGCGACGACCGCGGTCGAACCATTAATGTAATACGTTCGGAATGCAACGAGGAACAAGGATCTATAATTGTTTTGGCGATCGGACGAGTTTGGCTTTTAAGGACGATGGTGCCGGTGGACTTTGAGATCTGACGGGACTTGGAAATATTTCGGACCGAAAGGTGTTTTTCTCGTTTTTTCTCGAAAACGAGCGCGACGACCGCGGTCGAAACATTAATGTAATACGTTCGCAATGCAACGAGGAACAAGGATCTATAATTGTTTTGGCGATCGGACGAGTTTGGCTTTTGGACGATGGTGCCGGTGGACTTTGAGATCTGACGGGACTTGGAAATATTTCGGACCGAAAGGTTGTTTTTCTCTTTTTTCTCGAAAACGAGCGCGACGACCGCGGTCGAACCATTAATGTAATACGTTCGGAATGCAACGAGGAACAAGGATCTATAATTGTTTTGGCGATCGGACGAGTTTGGCTTTTGGACGATGGTGCCGGTGGACTTTGAGATCTGACGGGACTTGGAAATATTTCGGACCGAAAGGTGTTTTTCTCTTTTTTCTCGAAAACGAGCGCGACGACCGCGGTCGAACCATTTAATGTAATACGTTCGCAATGCAACGAGGAACAAGGATCTATAATTGTTTTTGCGATCGGACGAGTTTGGCTTTTGGACGATGGTGCCGGTGGGACTTTGAGATCTGACGGGACTTGGAAATATTTCGGACCGAAAGGTGTTTTTCTCGTTTTTTCTCGAAAAACGAGCGCGACGACCGCGGTCGAAACATTAATGTAATACGTTCGCAATGCAACGAGGAACAAGGATCTATAATTGTTTTGGCGATCGGACGAGTTTGGCTTTTGGACGATGGTGCCGGTGGGACTTTGAGATCTGACGGGACTTGGAAATATTTCGGACCGAAAGGTGTTTTTCTCTTTTTTCTCGAAAACGAGCGCGACGACCGCGGTCGAACCATTAATGTAATACGTTCGCAATGCAACGAGGAACAAGGATCTATAATTGTTTTGGCGATCGGACGAGTTTGGCTTTTGGACGATGGTGCCGGTGGACTTTGAGATCTGACGGGACTTGGAAATATTTCGGACCGAAAGGTGTTTTTCTCTTTTTTCTCGAAAACGAGCGCGACGACCGCGGTCGAACCATTAATGTAATACGTTCGCAATGCAACGAGGAACAAGGATCTATAATTGTTTTGGCGATCGGACGAGTTTGGCTTTTGGACGATGGTGCCGGTGGGACTTTGAGATCTGACGGGACTTGGAAATATTTCGGACCGAAAGGTGTTTTTCTCGTTTTCTCGAAAACGAGCGCGACGACCGCGGTCGAAACATTAATGTAATACGTTCGCAATGCAACGAGGAACAAGGATCTATAATTGTTTTGGCGATCGGACGAGTTTGGCTTTTGGACGATGGTGCCGGTGGACTTTGAGATCTGACGGGACTTGGAAATATTTCGGACCGAAAGGTGTTTTTCTCTTTTTTCTCGAAAACGAGCGGCGACGACCGCGGTCGAACCATTAATGTAATACGTTCGGAATGCAACGAGGAACAAGGATCTATAATTGTTTTGGCGATCGGACGAGTTTGGCTTTTGGACGATGGTGCCGGTGGACTTTGAGATCTGACGGGACTTGGAAATATTTCGGACCGAAAGGTGTTTTTCTCTTTTTTCTCGAAAACGAGCGCGACGACCGCGGTCGAAACCATTAATGTAATACGTTCGGAATGCAACGAGGAACAAGGATCTATAATTGTTTTGGCGATCGGACGAGTTTGGGCTTTGGACGATGGTGCCGGTGGACTTTGAGATCTGACGGGACTTGGAAATATTTCGGACCGAAAGGTGTTTTTTCTCTTTTTTCTCGAAAACGAGCGCGACGACCGCGGTCGAACCATTAATGTAATACGTTCGGAATGCAACGAGGAACAAGGATCTATAATTGTTTTGGCGATCGGACGAGTTTGGCTTTTGGACGATGGTGCCGGTGGACTTTGAGATCTGACGGGACTTGGAAATATTTCGGACCGAAAGGTGTTTTTCTCTTTTTTCTCGAAAACGAGCGCGACGACCGCGGTCGAACCATTAATGTAATACGTTCGGAATGCAACGAGGAACAAGGATCTATAATTGTTTTGGCGATCGGACGAGTTTGGCTTTTGGACGATGGTGCCGGTGGACTTTGAGATCTGACGGGACTTGGAAATATTTCGGACCGAAAGGTGTTTTTCTCTTTTTTCTCGAAAACGAGCGCGACGACCGCGGTCGAACCATTAATGTAATACGTTCGGAATGCAACGAGGGAACAAGGATCTATAATTGTTTTGGCGATCGGACGAGTTTGGCTTTTGGACGATGGTGCCGGTGGACTTTGAGATCTGACGGGACTTGGGAAATATTTCGGACCGAAAGGTGTTTTTCTCTTTTTTCTCGAAAACGAGCGCGACGACCGCGGTCGAACCATTAATGTAATACGTTCGCAATGCAACGAGGAACAAGGATCTATAATTGTTTTGGCGATCGACGAGTTTGGCTTTTGGACGATGGTGCCGGTGGACTTTGAGATCTGACGGACTTGGAAATATTTCGGACCGAAAGGTGTTTTTCTCGTTTTTCTCGAAAACGAGCGCGACGACCGCGGTCGAACCATTAATGTAATACGTTCGGAATGCAACGAGGAACAAGGATCTATAATTGTTTTGGCGATCGGACGAGTTTGGCTTTTTGGACGATGGTGCCGGTGGACTTTGAGATCTGACGGGACTTGGAAATATTTCGGACCGAAAGGTGTTTTTCTCGTTTTTCTCGAAAACGAGCGCGACGACCGCGGTCGAAACATTAATGTAATACGTTCGCAATGCAACGAGGAACAAGGATCTATAATTGTTTTGGCGATCGGACGAGTTTGGCTTTTGGACGATGGTGCCGGTGGACTTTGAGATCTGACGGGACTTGGAAATATTTCGGACCGAAAGGTGTTTTTCTCTTTTTTTCTCGAAAACGAGCGCGACGACCGCGGTCGAACCATTAATGTAATACGTTCGGAATGCAACGAGGAACAAGGATCTATAATTGTTTTGGCGATCGGACGAGTTTGGCTTTTGGACGATGGTGCCGGTGGACTTTGAGATCTGACGGGACTTGGAAATATTTCGGACCGAAAGGTGTTTTTCTCTTTTTTCTCGAAAACGAGCGCGACGACCGCGGTCGAACCATTAATGTAATACGTTCGCAATGCAACGAGGAACAAGGATCTATAATTGTTTTGGCGATCGGACGAGTTTGGCTTTTGGACGATGGTCGCGGTGGACTTTGAGATCTGACGGGACTTGGAAATATTTCGGACCGAAAGGTGTTTTTCTCTTTTTTCTCGAAAACGAGCGCGACGACCGCGGTCGAACCATTATGTAATACGTTCGCAATGCAACGAGGAACAAGGATCTATAATTGTTTTGGCGATCGGACGAGTTTGGCTTTTGGACGATGGTGCCGGTGGACTTTGAGATCTGACGGGACTTGGAAATATTTCGGACCGAAAGGTGTTTTTCTCGTTTTTCTCGAAAACGAGCGCGACGACCGCGGTCGAACATTAATGTAATACGTTCGGAATGCAACGAGGAACAAGGATCTATAATTGTTTTGGCGATCGGACGAGTTTGGCTTTTGGACGATGGTGCCGGGTGGACTTTGAGATCTGACGGGACTTGGAAAATATTTCGGACCGAAAGGTGTTTTTCTCGTTTTTCTCGAAAACGAGCGCGACGACCGCGGTCGAAACCATTAATGTAATACGTTCGCAATGCAACGAGGAACAAGGATCTATAATTGTTTTGGCGATCGGACGAGTTTGGCTTTTGGACGATGGTGCCGGTGGACTTTGAGATCTGACGGGACTTGGAAATATTTCGGACCGAAAGGTGTTTTTCTCTTTTTTCCTCGAAAACGAGCGCGACGACCGCGGTCGAACATTAATGTAATACGTTCGGAATGCAACGAGGAACAAGGATCTATAATTGTTTTGGCGATCGGACGAGTTTGGCTTTTGGACGATGGTGCCGGTGGACTTTGAGATCTGACGGGGACTTGGAAATATTTCGGACCGAAAGGGTGTTTTTCTCTTTTTTCTCGAAAACGAGCGCGACGACCGCGGTCGAACCATTAATGTAATACGTTCGCAATGCAACGAGGAACAAGGATCTATAATTGTTTTGGCGATCGGACGAGTTTGGCTTTTGGACGATGGTGCCGGTGGACTTTGAGATCTGACGGGACTTGGAAATATTTCGGACCGAAAGGTGTTTTTCTCGTTTTTTCTCGAAACGAGCGCGACGACCGCGGTCGAAACATTAATGTAATACGTTCGCAATGCAACGAGGAACAAGGATCTATAATTGTTTTGGCGATCGGACGAGTTTGGCTTTTGGGACGATGGTGCCGGTGGACTTTGAGATCTGACGGGACTTGGAAATATTTCGGACCGAAAGGTGTTTTTCTCTTTTTTTCTCGAAAAACGAGCGCGACGACCGCGGTCGAACCATTAATGTAATACGTTCGGAATGCAACGAGGAACAAGGATCTATAATTGTTTTGGCGATCGGACGAGTTTGGCTTTTGGACGATGGTGCCGGTGGACTTTGAGATCTGACGGGACTTGGAAATATTTCGGACCGAAAGGTGTTTTTCTCTTTTTTCTCGAAAACGAGCGCGACGACCGCGGTCGAACCATTAATGTAATACGTTCGGAATGCAACGAGGAACAAGGATCTATAATTGTTTTGGCGATCGGACGAGTTTGGCTTTTGGACGATGGTGCCGGTGGACTTTGAGATCTGACGGGACTTGGAAATATTTCGGACCGAAAGGTGTTTTTCTCTTTTTTCTCGAAAACGAGCGCGACGACCGCGGTCGAACCATTAATGTAAATACGTTCGGAATGCAACGAGGAACAAGGATCTATAATTGTTTTGGCGATCGGACGAGTTTGGCTTTTGGACGATGGTGCCGGTGGACTTTGAGATCTGACGGGACTTGGAAATATTTCGGACCGAAAGGTGTTTTTCTCTTTTTTCTCGAAAACGAGCGCGACGACCGCGTCGAACCATTAATGTAATACGTTCGGAATGCAACGAGGAACAAGGATCTATAATTGTTTTGGCGATCGGACGAGTTTGGCTTTTGGACGATGGTGTGCCGGTGGACTTTGAGATCTGACGGGACTTGGAAATATTTCGGACCGAAAGGTGTTTTTCTCTTTTTTTCTCGAAAACGAGCGCGACGACCGCGGTCGAACCATTAATGTAATACGTTCGCAATGCAACGAGGAACAAGGATCTATAATTGTTTTGGCGATCGGACGAGTTTGGCTTTTGGACGATGGTGCCGGTGGACTTTGAGATCTGACGGGACTTGGAAATATTTCGGACCGAAAGGTGTTTTTCTCGTTTTTTCTCGAAAACGAGCGCGACGACCGCGGTCGAACCATTAATGTAATACGTTCGGAATGCAACGAGGAACAAGGATCTATAATTGTTTTGGCGATCGGACGAGTTTGGCTTTTGGACGATGGTGCCGGTGGACTTTGAGATCTGACGGGACTTGGAAATATTTCGGACCGAAAGGTGTTTTTCTCGTTTTTTCTCGAAAACGAGCGCGACGACCGCGGTCGAAACATTAATGTAATACGTTCGCAATGCAACGAGGAACAAGGATCTATAATTGTTTTGGCGATCGGACGAGTTTGGCTTTTGGACGATGGTGCCGGTGGACTTTGAGATCTGACGGGACTTGGAATATTTCGGACCGAAAGGTGTTTTTCTCTTTTTTCTCGAAAACGAGCGCGACGACCGCGGTCGAACCATTAATGTAATACGTTCGGAATGCAACGAGGAACAAGGATCTATAATTGTTTTGGCGATCGGACGAGTTTGGCTTTTGGACGATGGTGCCGGTGGACTTTGAGATCTGACGGGACTTGGAAATATTTCGGACCGAAAGGTGTTTTTCTCTTTTTTCTCGGAAAACGAGCGCGACGACCGCGGTCGAACCATTAATGTAATACGTTCGCAATGCAACGAGGAACAAGGATCTA
>CAWLCU010000047.1:0-10000 GCA_963855975.1 Andrena chrysosceles | reverse complement strand
CAATGCAACGAGGAACAAGGATCTATAATTGTTTTGGCGATCGGACGAGTTTGGCTTTTGGACGATGGTGCCGGTGGACTTTGAGATCTGACGGGACTTGGAAATATTTCGGACCGAAAGGTGTTTTTCTCTTTTTTCTCGAAAACGAGCGCGACGACCGCGGTCGAACCATTAATGTAATACGTTCGGAATGCAACGAGGAACAAGGATCTATAATTGTTTTGGCGATCGGACGAGTTTGGCTTTTGGACGATGGTGCCGGTGGACTTTGAGATCTGACGGGACTTGGAAATATTTCGGACCGAAAGGTGTTTTTCTCTTTTTTCTCGAAAACGAGCGCGACGACCGCGGTCGAACCATTAATGTAATACGTTCGCAATGCAACGAGGAACAAGGATCTATAATTGTTTTGGCGATCGGACGAGTTTGGCTTTTGGACGATGGTGCCGGTGGACTTTGAGATCTGACGGGACTTGGAAATATTTCGGACCGAAAGGTGTGTTTTCTCGTTTTTCTCGAAAACGAGCGCGACGACCGCGCGTCGAACCATTAATGTAATACGTTCGGAATGCAACGAGGAACAAGGATCTATAATTGTTTTGGCGATCGGACGAGTTTGGCTTTTGGACGATGGTGCCGGTGGACTTTGAGATCTGACGGGACTTGGAAATATTTCGGACCGAAAGGTGTTTTTCTCTTTTTTCTCGAAAACGAGCGCGACGACCGCGGTCGAACCATTAATGTAATACGTTCGGAATGCAACGAGGAACAAGGATCTATAATTGTTTTGGCGATCGGACGAGTTTGGCTTTTGGACGATGGTGCCGGTGGACTTTGAGATCTGACGGGACTTGGAAATATTTCGGACCGAAAGGTGTTTTTCTCTTTTTTCTCGAAAACGAGCGCGACGACCGCGGTCGAACCATTAATGTAATACGTTCGGAATGCAACGAGGAACAAGGATCTATAATTGTTTTGGCGATCGGACGAGTTTGGCTTTTGGACGATGGTGCCGGTGGACTTTGAGATCTGACGGGACTTGGAAATATTTCGGACCGAAAGGTGTTTTTCTCTTTTTTCTCGAAAACGAGCGCGACGACCGCGGTCGAACCATTAATGTAATACGTTCGCAATGCAACGAGGAACAAGGATCTATAATTGTTTTGGCGATCGGACGAGTTTGGCTTTTGGACGATGGTGCCGGTGGACTTTGAGATCTGACGGGACTTGGAAATATTTCGGACCGAAAGGTGTTTTTCTCTTTTTTCTCGAAAACGAGCGCGACGACCGCGGTCGAACCATTAATGTAATACGTTCGGAATGCAACGAGGAACAAGGATCTATAATTGTTTTGGCGATCGGACGAGTTTGGCTTTTGGACGATGGTGCCGGTGGACTTTGAGATCTGACGGGACTTGGAAATATTTCGGACCGAAAGGTGTTTTTCTCGTTTTTCTCGAAAACGAGCGCGACGACCGCGGTCGAAACATTAATGTAATACGTTCGCAATGCAACGAGGAACAAGGATCTATAATTGTTTTGGCGATCGGACGAGTTTGGCTTTTGGACGATGGTGCCGGTGGACTTTGAGATCTGACGGGACTTGGAAATATTTCGGACCGAAAGGTGTTTTTCTCTTTTTTCTCGAAAACGAGCGCGACGACCGCGGTCGAACCATTAATGTAATACGTTCGGAATGCAACGAGGAACAAGGATCTATAATTGTGTTTGGCGATCGGACGAGTTTGGCTTTTGGACGATGGTGCCGGTGGACTTTGAGAGTCTGACGTGGACTTGGAAATATTTCGGACCGAAAGGTGTTTTTCTCTTTTTTCTCGAAAACGAGCGCGACGACCGGCGGTCGAACCATTAATGTAATACGTTCGCGAATGCAACGAGGAACAAGGATCTATAATTGTTTTGGCGATCGGACGAGTTTGGCTTTTGGACGATGGTGCCGGTGGACTTTGAGATCTGACGGGACTTGGAAATATTTCGGGACCGAAAGGTGTTATTTCTCTTTTTTCTCGAAAACGAGCGCGACGACCGCGGTCGAACCATTAATGTAATACGTTCGCAATGCAACGAGGAACAAGGATCTATAATTGTTTTGGCGATCGGACGAGTTTGGCTTTTGGACGATGGTGCCGGTGGACTTTGAGATCTGACGGGACTTGGAAATATTTCGGACCGAAAGGTGTTTTTCTCGTTTTTCTCGAAACGAGCGCGACGACCGCGGTCCGAACCATTAATGTAATACGTTCGGAATGCAACGAGGAACAAGGATCTATAATTGTTTTGGCGATCGGACGAGTTTGGCTTTTGGACGATGGTGCCGGTGGACTTTGAGATCTGACGGGACTTGGAAATATTTCGGACCGAAAGGTGTTTTTCTCGTTTTTCTCGAAAACGACGCGCGACGACCGCGGTCGAAACATTAATGTAATACGTTCGGAATGCAACGAGGAACAAGGATCTATAATTGTTTTGGCGATCGGACGAGTTTGGCTTTTGGACGATGGTGCCGGTGGACTTTGAGATCTGACGGGACTTGGAAATATTTCGGACCGAAAGGTGTTTTTCTCTTTTTTCTCGAAAACGAGCGCGACGACCGCGGTCGAACCATTAATGTAATACGTTCGGAATGCAACGAGGAACAAGGATCTATAATTGTTTTGGCGATCGGACGAGTTTGGCTTTTGGACGACTGGTGCCGGTGGACTCTTGAGATCTGACGGGACTTGGAAATATTTCGGACCGAAAGGTGTTTTTCTCTTTTTTCTCGAAAACGAGCGCGACGACCGCGGTCGAACCATTAATGTAATACGTTCGGAATGCAACGAGGAACAAGGATCTATAATTGTTTTGGCGATCGGACGAGTTTGGCTTTTGGACGATGGTGCCGGTGGACTTTGAGATCTGACGGGACTTGGAAATATTTCGGACCGAAAGGTGTTTTTCTCGTTTTTCTCGAAAACGAGCGCGACGACCGCGGTCGAACCATTAATGTAATACGTTCGGCAATGCAACGAGGAACAAGGATCTATAATTGTTTTGGCGATCGGACGAGTTTGGCTTTTGGACGATGGTGCCGGTGGACTTTGAGATCTGACGGGACTTGGAAATATTTCGGACCGAAAGGTGTTTTTCTCTTTTTTCTCGAAAACGAGCGCGACGACCGCGGTCGAACCATTAATGTAATACGTTCGGAATGCAACGAGGAACAAGGATCTATAATTGTTTTGGCGATCGGACGAGTTTGGCTTTTGGACGATGGTGCCGGTGGACTTTGAGATCTGACGGGACTTGGAAATATTTCGGACCGAAAGGTGTTTTTCTCTTTTTTCTCGAAAACGAGCGCGACGACCGCGGTCGAACCATTAATGTAATACGTTCGGAATGCAACGAGGAACAAGGATCTATAATTGTTTTGGCGATCGGGACGAGTTTGGCTTTTGGACGATGGTGCCGGTGGACTTTGAGATCTGACGGACTTGGAAATATTTCGGACCGAAAGGTGTTTTTCTCTTTTTTCTCGAAAACGAGCGCGACGACCGCGGTCGAACCATTAATGTAATACGTTCGGAATGCAACGAGGAACAAGGATCTATAATTGTTTTGGCGATCGGACGAGTTTGGCTTTTGGACGATGGTGCCGGTGGACTTTGAGATCTGACGGGACTTGGAAATATTTCGGACCGAAAGGTGTTTTTCTCTTTTTTCTCGAAAACGAGCGCGACGACCGCGGTCGAACCATTAATGTAATACGTTCGGAATGCAACGAGGAACAAGGATCTATAATTGTTTTGGCGATCGGACGAGTTTGGCTTTTGGACGATGGTGCCGGTGGACTTTGAGATCTGACGGGACTTGGAAATATTTCGGACCGAAAGGTGTTTTTCTCTTTTTTCTCGAAAACGAGCGCGACGACCGCGGTTCGAACCATTAATGTAATACGTTCGGAATGCAACGAGGAACAAGGATCTATAATTGTTTTGGCGATCGGACGAGTTTGGCTTTTGGACGATGGTGCCGGTGGACTTTGAGATCTGACGGGACTTGGAAATATTTCGGACCGAAAGGTGTTTTTCTCTTTTTTCTCGAAAACGAGCGCGACGACCGCGGTCGAACCATTAATGTAATACGTTCGGCAATGCAACGAGGAACAAGGATCTATAATTGTTTTGGCGATCGGACGAGTTTGGCTTTTGGACGATGGTGCCGGTGGACTTTGAGATCTGACGGGACTTGGAAATATTTCGGACCGAAAGGTGTTTTTCTCGTTTTTCTCGAAAACGAGCGCGACGACCGCGGTCGAACCATTAATGTAATACGTTCGGAATGCAACGAGGAACAAGGATCTATAATTGTTTTGGCGATCGGACGAGTTTGGCTTTTGGACGATGGTGCCGGTGGACTTTGAGATCTGACGGGACTTGGAAATATTTCGGACCGAAAGGTGTTTTTCTCGTTTTTCTCGAAAACGAGCGCGACGACCGCGGTCGAAACATTAATGTAATACGTTCGCAATGCAACGAGGAACAAGGATCTATAATTGTTTTGGCGATCGGACGAGTTTGGCTTTTGGACGATGGTGCCGGTGGACTTTGAGATCTGACGGGACTTGGAAATATTTCGGACCGAAAGGTGTTTTTCTCGTTTTTCTCGAAAACGAGCGCGACGACCGCGGTCGAACCATTAATGTAATACGTTCGGCAATGCAACGAGGAACAAGGATCTATAATTGTTTTGGCGATCGGACGAGTTTGGCTTTTGGACGATGGTGCCGGTGGACTTTGAGATCTGACGGGACTTGGAAATATTTCGGACCGAAAGGTGTTTTTCTCTTTTTTCTCGAAAACGAGCGCGACGACCGCGGTCGAACCATTAATGTAATACGTTCGCAATGCAACGAGGAACAAGGATCTATAATTGTTTTGGCGATCGGACGAGTTTGGCTTTTGGACGATGGTGCCGGTGGACTTTGAGATCTGACGGGACTTGGAAATATTTCGGACCGAAAGGTGTTTTTCTCTTTTTTCTCGAAAACGAGCGCGACGACCGCGGTCGAACCATTAATGTAATACGTTCGCAATGCAACGAGGAACAAGGATCTATAATTGTTTTGGCGATCGGACGAGTTTGGCTTTTGGACGATGGTGCCGGTGGACTTTGAGATCTGACGGGACTTGGAAATATTTCGGACCGAAAGGTGTTTTTCTCGTTTTTCTCGAAAACGAGCGCGACGACCGCGGTCGAACCATTAATGTAATACGTTCGGAATGCAACGAGGAACAAGGATCTATAATTGTTTTGGCGATCGGACGAGTTTGGCTTTTGGACGATGGTGCCGGTGGACTTTGAGATCTGACGGGACTTGGAAATATTTCGGACCGAAAGGTGTTTTTCTCGTTTTTCTCGAAAACGAGCGCGACGACCGCGGTCGAACATTAATGTAATACGTTCGCAATGCAACGAGGAACAAGGATCTATAATGGTTTTGGCGATCGGACGAGTTTGGCTTTTGGACGATGGTGCCGGTGGACTTTGAGATCTGACGGGACTTGGAAATATTTCGGACCGAAAGGTGTTTTTCTCTTTTTTCTCGAAAACGAGCGCGACGACCGCGGTCGAACCATTAATGTAATACGTTCGAATGCAACGAGGAACAAGGATCTATAATTGTTTTGGCGATCGGACGAGTTTGGCTTTTGGACGATGGTGCCGGTGGACTTTGAGATCTGACGGGACTTGGAAATATTTCGGACCGAAAGGTGTTTTTCTCTTTTTTCTCGAAAACGAGCGCGACGACCGCGGTCGAACATTAATGTAATACGTTCGCAATGCAACGAGGAACAAGGATCTATAATTGTTTTGGCGATCGGACGAGTTTGGCTTTTGGACGATGGTGCCGGTGGACTTTGAGATCTGACGGGACTTGGAAATATTTCGGACCGAAAGGTGTTTTTCTCGTTTTTCTCGAAAACGAGCGCGACGACCGCGGTCGAAACATTAATGTAATACGTTCGCAATGCAACGAGGAACAAGGATCTATAATTGTTTTGGCGATCGGACGAGTTTGGCTTTTGGACGATGGTGCCGGTGGACTTTGAGATCTGACGGGACTTGGAAATATTTCGGACCGAAAGGTGTTTTTCTCTTTTTTCTCGAAAACGAGCGCGACGACCCGCGGTCGAACCATTAATGTAATACGTTCGCAATGCAACGAGGAACAAGGATCTATAATTGTTTTGGCGATCGGACGAGTTTGGCTTTTGGACGATGGTGCCGGTGGACTTTGAGATCTGACGGACTTGGAAATATTTCGGACCGAAAGGTGTTTTTCTCGTTTTTTCTCGAAAACGAGCGCGACGACCGCGGTCGAACCATTAATGTAATACGTTCGCAATGCAACGAGGAACAAGGATCTATAATTGTTTTGGCGATCGGACGAGTTTGGCTTTTGGACGATGGTGCCGGTGACTTTGAGATCTGACGGGACTTGGAAATATTTCGGACCGAAAGGTGTTTTTCTCGTTTTTCTCGAAAACGAGCGCGACGACCGCGGTCGAAACATTAATGTAATACGTTCGCAATGCAACGAGGAACAAGGATCTATAATTGTTTTGGCGATCGGACGAGTTTGGCTTTTGGACGATGGTGCCGGTGGACTTTGAGATCTGACGGGACTTGGAAATATTTCGGACCGAAAGGTGTTTTTCTCTTTTTTCTCGAAAACGAGCGCGACGACCGCGGTCGAAACCATTAATGTAATACGTTCGGAATGCAACGAGGAACAAGGATCTATAATTGTTTTGGCGATCGGACGAGTTTGGCTTTTGGACGATGGTGCCGGTGGACTTTGAGATCTGACGGGACTTGGAAATATTTCGGACCGAAAGGTGTTTTTCTCGTTTTTTCTCGAAAACGAGCGCGACGACCGCGGTCGAAACATTAATGTAATACGTTCGCAATGCAACGAGGAACAAGGATCTATAATTGTTTTGGCGATCGGACGAGTTTGGCTTTTGGACGATGGTGCCGGTGGACTTTGAGATCTGACGGGACTTGGAAATATTTCGGACCGAAAGGGTGTTTTTCTCTTTTTTCTCGAAAACGAGCGCGACGACCGCGGTCGAACCATTAATGTAATACGTTCGGCAATGCAACGAGGAACAAGGATCTATAATTGTTTTGGCGATCGGACGAGTTTGGCTTTTGGACGATGGTGCCGGTGGACTTTGAGATCTGACGGGACTTCGGAAATATTTCGGACCGAAAGGTGTTTTTCTCGTTTTTCTCGAAAACGAGCGCGACGACCGCGGTCGAAACATTAATGTAATACGTTCGCAATGCAACGAGGAACAAGGATCTATAATTGTTTTGGCGATCGGACGAGTTTGGCTTTTGGACGATGGTGCCGGTGGACTTTGAGATCTGACGGGACTTGGAAATATTTCGGACCGAAAGGGTGTTTTTCTCTTTTTTCTCGAAAACGAGCGCGACGACCGCGGTCGAACCATTAATGTAATACGTTCGGAATGCAACGAGGAACAAGGATCTATAATTGTTTTGGCGATCGGACGAGTTTCGGCTTTTGGACGATGGTGCCGGTGGACTTTGAGGATCTGACGGGACTTGGAAATATTTCGGACCGAAAGGTGTTTTTCTCTTTTTTTCTCGAAAACGAGCGCGACGACCGCGGTCGAACCATTAATGTAATACGTTCGCAATGCAACGAGGAACAAGGATCTATAATTGTTTTGGCGATCGGGACGAGTTTGGCTTTTGGACGATGGTGCCGGTGGACTTTGAGATCTGACGGGACTTGGAAATATTCAGGACCGAAAGGTGTTTTTCTCGTTTTTCTCGAAAACGAGCGCGCACGACCGCGGTCGAACCATTAATGTAATACCGTTCGGAATGCAACGAGGAACAAGGATCTATAATTGTGTTTGGCGATCGGACGAGTTTGGCTTTTGGACGATCGGTGCCGGCTGGACTTTGAGATCTGACGGGACTTGGAAATATTTCGGACCGAAAGGTGTTTTTCTCGTTTTTTCTCGAAAACGAGCGCGACGCACCGCGGTCGAAACATTAATGTAATACGTTCGCAATGCAACGAGGAACAAGGATCTATAATTGTTTTGGCGATCGGACGAGTTTGGCTTTTGGCACGATGGTGCCGGTGGACTTTGAGATCTGACGGGACTTGGAAATATTTCGGACCGAAAGGTGTTTTTCTCTTTTTTCTCGAAAACGAGCGCGACGACCGCGGTCGAACCATTAATGTAATACGTTCGGAATGCAACGAGGAACAAGGATCTATAATTGTTTTGGCGATCGGACGAGTTTGGCTTTTGGACGATGGTGCCGGTGGACTTTGAGATCTGACGGGACTTGGAAATATTTCGGACCGAAAGGTGTTTTTCTCTTTTTTTCTCGAAAACGAGCGCGACGACCGCGGTCGAACCATTAATGTAATACGTTCGCAATGCAACGAGGAACAAGGATCTATAATTGTTATGGCGATCGGACGAGTTTGGCTTTTGGACGATGGTGCCGGTGGACTTTGAGATCTGACGGGGACTTGGAAATATTTCGGACCGAAAGGTGTTTTTCTCTTTTTTCTCGAAAACGAGCGCGACGACCGCGGTCGAACCATTAAGTGTAATACGTTCGCAATGCAACGAGGAACAAGGATCTATAATTGTTTTGGCGATCGGACGAGTTTGGCTTTTGGACGATGGTGCCGGTGGACTTTGAGATCTGACGGGACTTGGAAATATTTCGGACCGAAAGGTGTTTTTCTCGTTTTTCTCGAAAACGAGCGCGACGTACCGCGGTCGAACCATTAATGTAATACGTTCGGAATGCAACGAGGAACAAGGATCTATAATTGTTTTGGCGATCGGACGAGTTTGGCTTTTGGACGATGGTGCCGGTGGACTTTGAGATCTGACGGGACTTGGAAATATTTCGGACCGAAAGGTGTTTTTCTCGTTTTTCTCGAAAACGAGCGCGACGAACCGCGGTCGAACACATTAATGTAATACGTTCGCAATGCAACGAGGAACAAGGATCTATAATTGTTTTGGCGATCGGACGAGTTTGGCTTTTGGACGATGGGTGCCGGTGGACTTTGAGATCTGACGGGACTTGGAAATATTTCGGACCGAAAGGTGTTTTTCTCTTTTTCTCGAAAACGAGCGCGACGACCGCGGTCGAACCATTAATGTAATACGTTCGGAATGCAACGAGGAACAAGGATCTATAATTGTTTTGGCGTCGGACGAGTTTGGCTTTTGGACGATGGTGCCGGGTGGACTTTGAGATCTGACGGGACTTGGAAATATTTCGGACGCACGAAAGGTGTTTTTCTCGTTTTTCTCGAAAACGAGCGCGACGACCGCGGTCGAAACATTAATGTAATACGTTCGCAATGCAACGAGGAACAAGGATCTATAATTGTTCTTGGCCGATCGGACGAGTTTGGCTTGTGGACGATGGTGCCCGGTGGACTTTCTGAGATCGTGACGGGACTTGGGAAATATTTCGGACCGAAAGGTGTTTTTCTCTTTTTTTCTCGAAAACGAGCGCGACGACCGCGGTCGAACCATTAATGTAATACGTTCGGAATTGCAACGAGGAACAAGGATCTATAATTGTTTTGGCGATCGAGACGAGTTTGGCTTTTGGACGATGGTGGCCCGGTGAACTTGAGATCTGACGGGACTTGGAAATATTTCGGACCGAAAGGTGTTTTTCTCTTTTTTCTCGAAAACGAGCGCGACGACCGCGGTCGAACCATTAATGTAATACGTTCGCAATGCAACGAGGAACAAGGATCTATAATTGTTTTGGCGATCGGACGAGTTTGGCTTTTGGGACGATGGTGCCGGTGGACTTTGAGGATCTGACGGGACTTGGAAATATTTCGGACCGAAAAGGTGTTTTTCTCTTTTTTCCTCGAAAACGAGCGCGACGACCGCGGTCGAAC
>CAWLCU010000046.1:0-131596 GCA_963855975.1 Andrena chrysosceles | reverse complement strand
GTATGAGTATGAGTATGAGTATGAGTATGAGTATGAGTATGAGTATGAGTATGAGTATGAGTATGAGTATGAGTATGAGTATAAGTATGAGTATGAGTATGAGTATGAGTATGAGTATGAGTATGAGTATGAGTATGAGTATGAGTATGAGTATGAGTATGAGTATGTGTATGAGTATGAGTATGAGTATGAGTATGAGTATGAGTATGAGTATGAGTATAAGTATGAGAATGAGTATGAGTGTGAGTATGAGAATGAGTATGAGTATGTGTATGAGTATGAGTATGATTATGAGTATGAGTATGAGTATGAGTATGAGTATGAGTATGAGTATGAGTATGAGTATGAGTATGAGTATGAGTATGAGTTTAAGTATGAGTATGAGTATGAGTATGTGCATGAGTATGAGTATGTGTATGAGTATGAATATGAGTATGAGTTTAAGTGTGAGTATGAGTATGAGTATGAATATGAGTATAAGTATTAGTATTAGTATGAGTATGAGTACGAGTATTAGTATGAGTATGAGTATGAGTATGAGTTTAAGTATGAGTATGAGTATGAGTATGTGCATGAGTATGAGTATGAGTATGTGTATGATTATGAGTATGAGTATGAGTATGAGTATGAGTATGAGTATGAGTATGAGTATAAGTATGAGAATGAGTATGAGTGTGAGTATGAGAATGAGTATGAGTATGTGTATGAGTATGAGTATGAGTATGAGTACGAGTATTAGTATGAGTATGAGTATGAGTATGAGTTTAAGTGTGAGTATGAGTATGAGCATGAGTATGAGTATGAGTATGAGTATGAGTATGAGTATAAGTATTAGTATGAGTATGAGTATGAGTTAAAGTATGAGTATGAGTATGAGTATGTGCATGAGTATGAGTATGTGTATGAGTATGAGTATGAGTATGAGTATGAGTATGAGTATGTGTATGAGTATGAGTATGAGTATGAGTATGAGTATGAGTATGAGTATGAGTATGAGTATGAGTATGAGTATGAGTATGAGTATGAGTATAAGTATTAGTATGAGTATGAGTAGGAGTACGAGTAGGAGTACGAGTATGCGTATGAGTATGAGTATGAGTATGAGTATGAGTATAAGTATGAGAATGAGTATGAGTGTGAGTATGAGAATGAGTATGAGTATGTGTATGAGTATGAGTATGATTATGAGTATGAGTATGAGTATGAGTATGAGTATGAGTATGAGTATGAGTATGAGTATGAGTATGAGTATGAGTATGAGTTTAAGTATGAGTATGAGTATGAGTATGTGCATGAGTATGAGTATGTGTATGAGTATGAATATGAGTATGAGTTTAAGTGTGAGTATGAGTATGAGTATGAATATGAGTATAAGTATTAGTATTAGTATGAGTATGAGTACGAGTATTAGTATGAGTATGAGTATGAGTATGAGTTTAAGTATGAGTATGAGTATGAGTATGTGCATGAGTATGAGTATGAGTATGTGTATGATTATGAGTATGAGTATGAGTATGAGTATGAGTATGAGTATGAGTATAAGTATGAGAATGAGTATGAGTGTGAGTATGAGAATGAGTATGAGTATGTGTATGAGTATGAGTATGAGTATGAGTACGAGTATTAGTATGAGTATGAGTATGAGTATGAGTTTAAGTGTGAGTATGAGTATGAGCATGAGTATGAGTATGAGTATGAGTATGAGTATAAGTATTAGTATGAGTATGAGTATGAGTTAAAGTATGAGTATGAGTATGAGTATGTGCATGAGTATGAGTATGTGTATGAGTATGAGTATGAGTATGAGTATGAGTATGAGTATGTGTATGAGTATGAGTATGAGTATGAGTATGAGTATGAGTATGAGTATGAGTATGAGTATGAGTATGAGTATGAGTATGAGTATGAGTATGAGTATAAGTATTAGTATGAGTATGAGTAGGAGTACGAGTAGGAGTACGAGTATGCGTATGAGTATGAGTATGAGTATGAGTATGAGTATGAGTATGAGTGTGAGTGTGAGTGCGAATGTGGGTATGAGCATGTGTATGAGTATGAGTATGAGTATGACTATGAGTATGAGTATGAGTATGAGCATGAGCATGAGCATGAGCATGAGCGTGAGCGTGAGAATAAGCATGAGTATGAGTTTAACTATGAGTATGAGTACGAGTATGCGTATGAGTATGAGCATGAGCATGAGCATGAGCATGAGCGTGAGCGTGAGAATAAGCATGAGTATGAGTTTAACTATGAGTATGAGTACGAGTATGCGTATGAATATGAGTATGAGTATGAGTATGAGTATGAGTATGGGTATGAGTATGAGTATGAGTATGAGTATAAGAATGAGCATGAGCTGAAGTATGAGTATGAGTATGATTATGAGTATGAGTATGAGTATGAGTATAAGTATGAGTATGAGTATGAGTATGAGTATGAGTATAAGTATTAGTATGAGTATGAGTACGAGTATTAGTATGAGTATGAGTATGAGTATGAGTATGAGTATGAGTATGAGTATGATTCTGTGTATGAGTATAAGTATGAGAATGAGTATGAGTGTGAGTATGAGAATGAGTATGAGTATGTGTATGAGTATGAGTTTGAGTATGAGTATGAGTATGAGTATGAGTATGACTATGAGTATGAGTATGAGTATGAGCATGAGCATGAGCATGAGCATGAGCGTGAGCGTGAGAATAAGCATGAGTATGAGTTTAACTATGAGTATGAGTACGAGTATGCGTATGAGTATGAGCATGAGCATGAGCATGAGCATGAGCGTGAGCGTGAGAATAAGCATGAGTATGAGTTTAACTATGAGTATGAGTACGAGTATGCGTATGAATATGAGTATGAGTATGAGTATGAGTATGAGTATGGGTATGAGTATGAGTATGAGTATGAGTATAAGAATGAGCATGAGCTGAAGTATGAGTATGAGTATGATTATGAGTATGAGTATGAGTATGAGTATAAGTATGAGTATGAGTATGAGTATGAGTATGAGTATAAGTATTAGTATGAGTATGAGTATGAGTTAAAGTATGAGTATGAGTATGAGTATGTGCATGAGTATGAGTATGTGTATGAGTATGAGTATGAGTATGAGTATGAGTATGAGTATGTGTATGAGTATGAGTATGAGTATGAGTATGAGTATGAGTATGAGTATGAGTATGAGTATGAGTATGAGTATGAGTATGAGTATAAGTATTAGTATGAGTATGAGTAGGAGTACGAGTAGGAGTACGAGTATGCGTATGCGTATGAGTATGAGTATGAGTATGAGTATGAGTATGAGTATGAGTGTGAGTGTGAGTGCGAATGTGAGTATGAGCATGTGTATGAGTATGAGTATGAGTATGACTATGAGTATGAGTATGAGTATGAGCATGAGCATGAGCTTGAGCATGAGCGTGAGCGTGAGAATAAGCATGAGTATGAGTTTAACTATGAGTATGAGTACGAGTATGCGTATGAGTATGAGCATGAGCATGAGCATGAGCATGAGCGTGAGCGTGAGAATAAGCATGAGTATGAGTTTAACTATGAGTATGAGTACGAGTATGCGTATGAATATGAGTATGAGTATGAGTATGAGTATGAGTATGGGTATGAGTATGAGTATGAGTATGAGTATAAGAATGAGCATGAGCTGAAGTATGAGTATAAGTATGATTATGAGTATGAGTATGAGTATGAGTATAAGTATGAGTATGAGTATGAGTATGAGTATGAGTATAAGTATTAGTATGAGTATGAGTACGAGTATTAGTATGAGTATGAGTATGAGTATGAGTATGAGTATGAGTATGAGTATGATTCTGTGTATGAGTATAAGTATGAGAATGAGTATGAGTGTGAGTATGAGAATGAGTATGAGTATGTGTATGAGTATGAGTTTGAGTATGAGTATGAGTATGAGTATGAGTATGAGTATGAGTATGAGTATGAGTATGAGTATGAGTATGAGTATAAGTATGAGTATGAGTATGAGTATGAGTATGAGTATGAGTATGAGTATAAGTATTAGTATGAGTATGAGTATGATTATGAGTATGAGTATGAGTATGAGTATAAGTATGAGAATGAGTATGAGTGTGAGTATGAGAATGAGTATTAGTATGAGTATGAGTATGAGTTTGAGTATGAGTATGAGTATGAGTATGAGTATGAGTATGAGTATGAGTATGAGTATGAGTATGAGTATGAGTATGAGTATGAGTATGAGTATAAGTATGAGTATGAGTATGAGTATGAGTATGAGTATGAGTATGAGTATGAGTATGAGTATGAGTATGAGTATGAGTATGAGTATGTGTATGAGTATGAGTATGAGTATGAGTATGAGTATGAGTATGAGTATGAGTATAAGTATGAGAATGAGTATGAGTGTGAGTATGAGAATGAGTATGAGTATGTGTATGAGTATGAGTATGATTATGAGTATGAGTATGAGTATGAGTATGAGTATGAGTATGAGTATGAGTATGAGTATGAGTATGAGTATGAGTATGAGTTTAAGTATGAGTATGAGTATGAGTATGTGCATGAGTATGAGTATGTGTATGAGTATGAATATGAGTATGAGTTTAAGTGTGAGTATGAGTATGAGTATGAATATGAGTATAAGTATTAGTATTAGTATGAGTATGAGTACGAGTATTAGTATGAGTATGAGTATGAGTATGAGTTTAAGTATGAGTATGAGTATGAGTATGTGCATGAGTATGAGTATGAGTATGTGTATGATTATGAGTATGAGTATGAGTATGAGTATGAGTATGAGTATGAGTATGAGTATAAGTATGAGAATGAGTATGAGTGTGAGTATGAGAATGAGTATGAGTATGTGTATGAGTATGAGTATGAGTATGAGTACGAGTATTAGTATGAGTATGAGTATGAGTATGAGTTTAAGTGTGAGTATGAGTATGAGCATGAGTATGAGTATGAGTATGAGTATGAGTATGAGTATAAGTATTAGTATGAGTATGAGTATGAGTTAAAGTATGAGTATGAGTATGAGTATGTGCATGAGTATGAGTATGTGTATGAGTATGAGTATGAGTATGAGTATGAGTATGAGTATGTGTATGAGTATGAGTATGAGTATGAGTATGAGTATGAGTATGAGTATGAGTATGAGTATGAGTATGAGTATGAGTATGAGTATGAGTATAAGTATTAGTATGAGTATGAGTAGGAGTACGAGTAGGAGTACGAGTATGCGTATGAGTATGAGTATGAGTATGAGTATGAGTATAAGTATGAGAATGAGTATGAGTGTGAGTATGAGAATGAGTATGAGTATGTGTATGAGTATGAGTATGATTATGAGTATGAGTATGAGTATGAGTATGAGTATGAGTATGAGTATGAGTATGAGTATGAGTATGAGTATGAGTATGAGTTTAAGTATGAGTATGAGTATGAGTATGTGCATGAGTATGAGTATGTGTATGAGTATGAATATGAGTATGAGTTTAAGTGTGAGTATGAGTATGAGTATGAATATGAGTATAAGTATTAGTATTAGTATGAGTATGAGTACGAGTATTAGTATGAGTATGAGTATGAGTATGAGTTTAAGTATGAGTATGAGTATGAGTATGTGCATGAGTATGAGTATGAGTATGTGTATGATTATGAGTATGAGTATGAGTATGAGTATGAGTATGAGTATGAGTATAAGTATGAGAATGAGTATGAGTGTGAGTATGAGAATGAGTATGAGTATGTGTATGAGTATGAGTATGAGTATGAGTACGAGTATTAGTATGAGTATGAGTATGAGTATGAGTTTAAGTGTGAGTATGAGTATGAGCATGAGTATGAGTATGAGTATGAGTATGAGTATAAGTATTAGTATGAGTATGAGTATGAGTTAAAGTATGAGTATGAGTATGAGTATGTGCATGAGTATGAGTATGTGTATGAGTATGAGTATGAGTATGAGTATGAGTATGAGTATGTGTATGAGTATGAGTATGAGTATGAGTATGAGTATGAGTATGAGTATGAGTATGAGTATGAGTATGAGTATGAGTATGAGTATGAGTATAAGTATTAGTATGAGTATGAGTAGGAGTACGAGTAGGAGTACGAGTATGCGTATGAGTATGAGTATGAGTATGAGTATGAGTATGAGTATGAGTGTGAGTGTGAGTGCGAATGTGGGTATGAGCATGTGTATGAGTATGAGTATGAGTATGACTATGAGTATGAGTATGAGTATGAGCATGAGCATGAGCATGAGCATGAGCGTGAGCGTGAGAATAAGCATGAGTATGAGTTTAACTATGAGTATGAGTACGAGTATGCGTATGAGTATGAGCATGAGCATGAGCATGAGCATGAGCGTGAGCGTGAGAATAAGCATGAGTATGAGTTTAACTATGAGTATGAGTACGAGTATGCGTATGAATATGAGTATGAGTATGAGTATGAGTATGAGTATGGGTATGAGTATGAGTATGAGTATGAGTATAAGAATGAGCATGAGCTGAAGTATGAGTATGAGTATGATTATGAGTATGAGTATGAGTATGAGTATAAGTATGAGTATGAGTATGAGTATGAGTATGAGTATAAGTATTAGTATGAGTATGAGTACGAGTATTAGTATGAGTATGAGTATGAGTATGAGTATGAGTATGAGTATGAGTATGATTCTGTGTATGAGTATAAGTATGAGAATGAGTATGAGTGTGAGTATGAGAATGAGTATGAGTATGTGTATGAGTATGAGTTTGAGTATGAGTATGAGTATGAGTATGAGTATGAGTATGAGTATGAGTATGAGTATGAGTATGAGTATGAGTATGAGTATAAGTATGAGTATGAGTATGAGTATGAGTATGAGTATGAGTATGAGTATAAGTATTAGTATGAGTATGAGTACGAGTATTAGTATGAGTATGAGTATGAGTTTAAGTGTGAGTATGAGTATGAGCATGAGTATGAGTATGAGTATAAGTATTAGTATGAGTATGAGTACGAGTATTAGTATGAGTATGAGTATGAGTATGAGTTAAAGTATGAGTATGAGTATGAGTATGTGCATGAGTATGAGTATGTGTATGAGTATGAGTATGAGTATGAGTATGTGTATGAGTATGGGTATGAGTATGAGTATGAGTATGAGTATGAGTATGAGTATAAGTATGGGAATGAGTATGAGTGTGAGTATGAGAATGAGTATGAGTATGAGTATGAGTATGAGAATAAGAATGAGCATGAGCATGAGTATGAGTATGAGTATGAGTATGAGTATGAGTATAAGTATGAGTATGAGTATGAGTATGAGTATAAGTATTAGTATGAGTATGAGTACGAGTATTAGTATGAGTATGAGTATGAGTATGAGTATGAGTATGAGTATGAGTATGAGTATAAGTATGAGTATGAGTATGAGTATGTGCATGAGTATGAGTATGTGTATGAGTATGAGTATGAGTATGAGTATGAGTATGAGTATGAGTATGAGTATAAGTATGAGAATGAGTATGAGTGTGAGTATGAGAATGAGTATTAGTATGAGTATGAGTATGAGTTTGAGTATGAGTATGAGTATGAGTATGAGTATGAGTATGAGTATGAGTATGAGTATGAGTATGAGTATGAGTATGAGTATGAGTATGAGTATGAGTATGAGTATGAGTATAAGTATGAGTATGAGTATGAGTATGAGTATGAGTATGAGTATGAGTATGAGTATGAGTATGAGTATGAGTATGAGTATGAGTATAAGTATTAGTATGAGTATGAGTACGAGTATTAGTATGAGTATGAGTATGAGTATGAGCATGAGTATGAGTATGAGTATGAGTATGAGTATGAGTATAAGTATTAGTATGAGTATGAGTATGAGTTAAAGTATGAGTATGAGTATGAGTATGTGCATGAGTATGAGTATGTGTATGAGTATGAGTATGAGTATGAGTATGAGTATGAGTATGTGTATGAGTATGAGTATGAGTATGAGTATGAGTATGAGTATAAGTATGAGTATGAGTATGAGTATGAGTATGAGTATGAGTATGAGTATGAGTATGAGTATGAGTATGAGTATGAGTATGAGTATAAGTATTAGTATGAGTATGAGTAGGAGTACGAGTAGGAGTACGAGTATGCGTATGCGTATGAGTATGAGTGTGAGTGCGAATGTGAGTATGAGCATGTGTATGAGTATGAGTATGAGTATGACTATGAGTATGAGTATGAGTATGAGCATGAGCATGAGCTTGAGCATGAGCGTGAGCGTGAGAATAAGCATGAGTATGAGTTTAACTATGAGTATGAGTACGAGTATGCGTATGAGTATGAGCATGAGCATGAGCATGAGCATGAGCGTGAGCGTGAGAATAAGCATGAGTATGAGTTTAACTATGAGTATGAGTACGAGTATGCGTATGAATATGAGTATGAGTATGAGTATGAGTATGAGTATGGGTATGAGTATGAGTATGAGTATGAGTATAAGAATGAGCATGAGCTGAAGTATGAGTATAAGTATGATTATGAGTATGAGTATGAGTATGAGTATAAGTATGAGTATGAGTATGAGTATGAGTATGAGTATAAGTATTAGTATGAGTATGAGTACGAGTATTAGTATGAGTATGAGTATGAGTATGAGTATGAGTATGAGTATGAGTATGATTCTGTGTATGAGTATAAGTATGAGAATGAGTATGAGTGTGAGTATGAGAATGAGTATGAGTATGTGTATGAGTATGAGTTTGAGTATGAGTATGAGTATGAGTATGAGTATGAGTATGAGTATGAGTATGAGTATGAGTATGAGTATGAGTATAAGTATGAGTATGAGTATGAGTATGAGTATGAGTATGAGTATGAGTATAAGTATTAGTATGAGTATGAGTATGATTATGAGTATGAGTATGAGTATGAGTATAAGTATGAGAATGAGTATGAGTGTGAGTATGAGAATGAGTATTAGTATGAGTATGAGTATGAGTTTGAGTATGAGTATGAGTATGAGTATGAGTATGAGTATGAGTATGAGTATGAGTATGAGTATGAGTATGAGTATGAGTATGAGTATGAGTATGAGTATAAGTATGAGTATGAGTATGAGTATGAGTATGAGTATGAGTATGAGTATGAGTATGAGTATGAGTATGAGTATGAGTATGAGTATGTGTATGAGTATGAGTATGAGTATGAGTATGAGTATGAGTATGAGTATGAGTATAAGTATGAGAATGAGTATGAGTGTGAGTATGAGAATGAGTATGAGTATGTGTATGAGTATGAGTATGATTATGAGTATGAGTATGAGTATGAGTATGAGTATGAGTATGAGTATGAGTATGAGTATGAGTATGAGTATGAGTATGAGTTTAAGTATGAGTATGAGTATGAGTATGTGCATGAGTATGAGTATGTGTATGAGTATGAATATGAGTATGAGTTTAAGTGTGAGTATGAGTATGAGTATGAATATGAGTATAAGTATTAGTATTAGTATGAGTATGAGTACGAGTATTAGTATGAGTATGAGTATGAGTATGAGTTTAAGTATGAGTATGAGTATGAGTATGTGCATGAGTATGAGTATGAGTATGTGTATGATTATGAGTATGAGTATGAGTATGAGTATGAGTATGAGTATGAGTATGAGTATAAGTATGAGAATGAGTATGAGTGTGAGTATGAGAATGAGTATGAGTATGTGTATGAGTATGAGTATGAGTATGAGTACGAGTATTAGTATGAGTATGAGTATGAGTATGAGTTTAAGTGTGAGTATGAGTATGAGCATGAGTATGAGTATGAGTATGAGTATGAGTATGAGTATAAGTATTAGTATGAGTATGAGTATGAGTTAAAGTATGAGTATGAGTATGAGTATGTGCATGAGTATGAGTATGTGTATGAGTATGAGTATGAGTATGAGTATGAGTATGAGTATGTGTATGAGTATGAGTATGAGTATGAGTATGAGTATGAGTATGAGTATGAGTATGAGTATGAGTATGAGTATGAGTATGAGTATGAGTATAAGTATTAGTATGAGTATGAGTAGGAGTACGAGTAGGAGTACGAGTATGCGTATGAGTATGAGTATGAGTATGAGTATGAGTATAAGTATGAGAATGAGTATGAGTGTGAGTATGAGAATGAGTATGAGTATGTGTATGAGTATGAGTATGATTATGAGTATGAGTATGAGTATGAGTATGAGTATGAGTATGAGTATGAGTATGAGTATGAGTATGAGTATGAGTATGAGTTTAAGTATGAGTATGAGTATGAGTATGTGCATGAGTATGAGTATGTGTATGAGTATGAATATGAGTATGAGTTTAAGTGTGAGTATGAGTATGAGTATGAATATGAGTATAAGTATTAGTATTAGTATGAGTATGAGTACGAGTATTAGTATGAGTATGAGTATGAGTATGAGTTTAAGTATGAGTATGAGTATGAGTATGTGCATGAGTATGAGTATGAGTATGTGTATGATTATGAGTATGAGTATGAGTATGAGTATGAGTATGAGTATGAGTATAAGTATGAGAATGAGTATGAGTGTGAGTATGAGAATGAGTATGAGTATGTGTATGAGTATGAGTATGAGTATGAGTACGAGTATTAGTATGAGTATGAGTATGAGTATGAGTTTAAGTGTGAGTATGAGTATGAGCATGAGTATGAGTATGAGTATGAGTATGAGTATAAGTATTAGTATGAGTATGAGTATGAGTTAAAGTATGAGTATGAGTATGAGTATGTGCATGAGTATGAGTATGTGTATGAGTATGAGTATGAGTATGAGTATGAGTATGAGTATGTGTATGAGTATGAGTATGAGTATGAGTATGAGTATGAGTATGAGTATGAGTATGAGTATGAGTATGAGTATGAGTATGAGTATGAGTATAAGTATTAGTATGAGTATGAGTAGGAGTACGAGTAGGAGTACGAGTATGCGTATGAGTATGAGTATGAGTATGAGTATGAGTATGAGTATGAGTGTGAGTGTGAGTGCGAATGTGGGTATGAGCATGTGTATGAGTATGAGTATGAGTATGACTATGAGTATGAGTATGAGTATGAGCATGAGCATGAGCATGAGCATGAGCGTGAGCGTGAGAATAAGCATGAGTATGAGTTTAACTATGAGTATGAGTACGAGTATGCGTATGAGTATGAGCATGAGCATGAGCATGAGCATGAGCGTGAGCGTGAGAATAAGCATGAGTATGAGTTTAACTATGAGTATGAGTACGAGTATGCGTATGAATATGAGTATGAGTATGAGTATGAGTATGAGTATGGGTATGAGTATGAGTATGAGTATGAGTATAAGAATGAGCATGAGCTGAAGTATGAGTATGAGTATGATTATGAGTATGAGTATGAGTATGAGTATAAGTATGAGTATGAGTATGAGTATGAGTATGAGTATAAGTATTAGTATGAGTATGAGTACGAGTATTAGTATGAGTATGAGTATGAGTATGAGTATGAGTATGAGTATGAGTATGATTCTGTGTATGAGTATAAGTATGAGAATGAGTATGAGTGTGAGTATGAGAATGAGTATGAGTATGTGTATGAGTATGAGTTTGAGTATGAGTATGAGTATGAGTATGAGTATGAGTATGAGTATGAGTATGAGTATGAGTATGAGTATGAGTATGAGTATAAGTATGAGTATGAGTATGAGTATGAGTATGAGTATGAGTATGAGTATAAGTATTAGTATGAGTATGAGTACGAGTATTAGTATGAGTATGAGTATGAGTTTAAGTGTGAGTATGAGTATGAGCATGAGTATGAGTATGAGTATAAGTATTAGTATGAGTATGAGTACGAGTATTAGTATGAGTATGAGTATGAGTATGAGTTAAAGTATGAGTATGAGTATGAGTATGTGCATGAGTATGAGTATGTGTATGAGTATGAGTATGAGTATGAGTATGTGTATGAGTATGGGTATGAGTATGAGTATGAGTATGAGTATGAGTATGAGTATAAGTATGGGAATGAGTATGAGTGTGAGTATGAGAATGAGTATGAGTATGAGTATGAGTATGAGAATAAGAATGAGCATGAGCATGAGTATGAGTATGAGTATGAGTATGAGTATGAGTATAAGTATGAGTATGAGTATGAGTATGAGTATAAGTATTAGTATGAGTATGAGTACGAGTATTAGTATGAGTATGAGTATGAGTATGAGTATGAGTATGAGTATGAGTATGAGTATAAGTATGAGTATGAGTATGAGTATGTGCATGAGTATGAGTATGTGTATGAGTATGAGTATGAGTATGAGTATGAGTATGAGTATGAGTATGAGTATGAGTATAAGTATGAGAATGAGTATGAGTGTGAGTATGAGAATGAGTATTAGTATGAGTATGAGTATGAGTTTGAGTATGAGTATGAGTATGAGTATGAGTATGAGTATGAGTATGAGTATGAGTATGAGTATGAGTATGAGTATGAGTATGAGTATGAGTATGAGTATGAGTATGAGTATAAGTATGAGTATGAGTATGAGTATGAGTATGAGTATGAGTATGAGTATGAGTATGAGTATGAGTATGAGTATGAGTATGAGTATAAGTATTAGTATGAGTATGAGTACGAGTATTAGTATGAGTATGAGTATGAGTATGAGCATGAGTATGAGTATGAGTATGAGTATGAGTATGAGTATAAGTATTAGTATGAGTATGAGTATGAGTTAAAGTATGAGTATGAGTATGAGTATGTGCATGAGTATGAGTATGTGTATGAGTATGAGTATGAGTATGAGTATGAGTATGAGTATGTGTATGAGTATGAGTATGAGTATGAGTATGAGTATGAGTATGAGTATGAGTATGAGTATGAGTATGAGTATGAGTATGAGTATGAGTATAAGTATTAGTATGAGTATGAGTAGGAGTACGAGTAGGAGTACGAGTATGCGTATGAGTATGAGTATGAGTATGAGTATGAGTATAAGTATGAGAATGAGTATGAGTGTGAGTATGAGAATGAGTATGAGTATGTGTATGAGTATGAGTATGATTATGAGTATGAGTATGAGTATGAGTATGAGTATGAGTATGAGTATGAGTATGAGTATGAGTATGAGTATGAGTATGAGTTTAAGTATGAGTATGAGTATGAGTATGTGCATGAGTATGAGTATGTGTATGAGTATGAATATGAGTATGAGTTTAAGTGTGAGTATGAGTATGAGTATGAATATGAGTATAAGTATTAGTATTAGTATGAGTATGAGTACGAGTATTAGTATGAGTATGAGTATGAGTATGAGTTTAAGTATGAGTATGAGTATGAGTATGTGCATGAGTATGAGTATGAGTATGTGTATGATTATGAGTATGAGTATGAGTATGAGTATGAGTATGAGTATGAGTATGAGTAAAAGTATGAGAATGAGTATGAGTGTGAGTATGAGAATGAGTATGAGTATGTGTATGAGTATGAGTATGAGTATGAGTACGAGTATTAGTATGAGTATGAGTATGAGTATGAGTTTAAGTGTGAGTATGAGTATGAGCATGAGTATGAGTATGAGTATGAGTATGAGTATGAGTATAAGTATTAGTATGAGTATGAGTATGAGTTAAAGTATGAGTATGAGTATGAGTATGTGCATGAGTATGAGTATGTGTATGAGTATGAGTATGAGTATGAGTATGAGTATGAGTATGTGTATGAGTATGAGTATGAGTATGAGTATGAGTATGAGTATGAGTATGAGTATGAGTATGAGTATGAGTATGAGTATGAGTATGAGTATAAGTATTAGTATGAGTATGAGTAGGAGTACGAGTAGGAGTACGAGTATGCGTATGAGTATGAGTATGAGTATGAGTATGAGTATGAGTATGAGTGTGAGTGTGAGTGCGAATGTGAGTATGAGCATGTGTATGAGTATGAGTATGAGTATGACTATGAGTATGAGTATGAGTATGAGCATGAGCATGAGCATGAGCGTGAGCGTGAGAATAAGCATGAGTATGAGTTTAACTATGAGTATGAGTACGAGTATGCGTATGAGTATGAGCATGAGCATGAGCATGAGCATGAGCGTGAGCGTGAGAATAAGCATGAGTATGAGTTTAACTATGAGTATGAGTACGAGTATGCGTATGAATATGAGTATGAGTATGAGTATGAGTATGAGTATGGGTATGAGTATGAGTATGAGTATGAGTATAAGAATGAGCATGAGCTGAAGTATGAGTATGAGTATGATTATGAGTATGAGTATGAGTATGAGTATAAGTATGAGTATGAGTATGAGTATGAGTATGAGTATAAGTATTAGTATGAGTATGAGTACGAGTATTAGTATGAGTATGAGTATGAGTATGAGTATGAGTATGAGTATGAGTATGATTCTGTGTATGAGTATAAGTATGAGAATGAGTATGAGTGTGAGTATGAGAATGAGTATGAGTATGTGTATGAGTATGAGTTTGAGTATGAGTATGAGTATGAGTATGAGTATGAGTATGAGTATGAGTATGAGTATGAGTATGAGTATGAGTATGAGTATGAGTATGAGTATGAGTATGAGTATGAGTATGAGTATGAGTATGAGTATGAGTATGAGTATGAGTATAAGTATGAGTATGAGTATGAGTATGAGTATAAGTATTAGTATGAGTATGAGTAGGAGTACGAGTAGGAGTACGAGTATGCGTATGAGTATGAGTATGAGTATGAGTATGAGTATAAGTATGAGAATGAGTATGAGTGTGAGTATGAGAATGAGTATGAGTATGTGTATGAGTATGAGTATGATTATGAGTATGAGTATGAGTATGAGTATGAGTATGAGTATGAGTATGAGTATGAGTATGAGTATGAGTATGAGTATGAGTTTAAGTATGAGTATGAGTATGAGTATGTGCATGAGTATGAGTATGTGTATGAGTATGAATATGAGTATGAGTTTAAGTGTGAGTATGAGTATGAGTATGAATATGAGTATAAGTATTAGTATTAGTATGAGTATGAGTACGAGTATTAGTATGAGTATGAGTATGAGTATGAGTTTAAGTATGAATATGAGTATGTGCATGAGTATGAGTATGAGTATGTGTATGATTATGAGTATGAGTATGAGTATGAGTATGAGTATGAGTATGAGTATAAGTATGAGAATGAGTATGAGTGTGAGTATGAGAATGAGTATGAGTATGTGTATGAGTATGAGTATGAGTATGAGTATGAGTATGAGTATGAGTATGAGTATGAGTATGAGTATGAGTATGAGTTTAAGTATGAGTATGAGTATGAGTATGAGTATAAGTATTAGTATGAGTATGAGTACGAGTATAAGTATTAGTATGAGTATGTGTATGAGTATGAGTATGAGTATGAGTATGAGTATGAGTATGAGTATAAGTATGAGTATGAGTATGAGTACGAGTATTAGTATGAGTATGAGTATGAGTATGAGTATGTGTATGAGTATGAGTATGAGTATGAGTATGAGTATGAGTATGAGTATGAGTATAAGTATGAGAATGAGTATGAGTGTGAGTATGAGAATGAGTATGAGTATGTGTATGAGTATGAGTATGAGTATGAGTATGAGTATGAGTGTGAGTGCGAATGTGAGTATGAGCATGTGTATGAGTATGAGTATGAGTATGAGTATGAGTATGAGTATGAGTATGAGTGTGAGTGTGAGTGCGAATGTGAGTATGAGCATGTGTATGAGTATGAGTATGAGTATGACTATGAGTATGAGTATGAGTATGAGCATGAGCATGAGCATGAGCATGAGCGTGAGCGTGAGAATAAGCAGGAGTATGAGTTTAACTATGAGTATGAGTACGAGTATGCGTATGAATATGAGTATGAGTATGAGTATGAGTATGAGTATGAGTATGAGTATGATTATGAGTATGAGTATAAGTATGAGAATGAGTATGAGTGTGAGTATGAGAATGAGTATGAGTATGTGTATGAGTATGAGTATGAGTATGAGTATGAGTATGAGTATGAGTATGAGTATGAGTACGAGTATGAGTATGAGTATGAGTATGAGTATGAGTATGAGTATGAGTATGAGTATGAGTATGAGTGTGAGTATGAGTATAAGTATGAGTATGAGTATGAGTATGAGTATGAGTATGAGTATGAGTATGAGTATGAGTATGAGTATGAGTATGAGTATGAGTATGTGTATGAGTATGAGTATGAGTATGAGTATGAGTATGAGTATGAGTATAAGTATGAGAATGAGTATGAGTGTGAGTATGAGAATGAGTATGAGTATGTGTATGAGTATGAGTATGATTATGAGTATGAGTATGAGTATGAGTATGAGTATGAGTATGAGTATGAGTATGAGTATGAGTATGAGTATGAGTATGAGTTTAAGTATGAGTATGAGTATGAGTATGTGCATGAGTATGAGTATGTGTATGAGTATGAATATGAGTATGAGTTTAAGTGTGAGTATGAGTATGAGTATGAATATGAGTATAAGTATTAGTATTAGTATGAGTATGAGTACGAGTATTAGTATGAGTATGAGTATGAGTATGAGTTTAAGTATGAGTATGAGTATGAGTATGTGCATGAGTATGAGTATGAGTATGTGTATGATTATGAGTATGAGTATGAGTATGAGTATGAGTATGAGTATGAGTATGAGTATAAGTATGAGAATGAGTATGAGTGTGAGTATGAGAATGAGTATGAGTATGTGTATGAGTATGAGTATGAGTATGAGTACGAGTATTAGTATGAGTATGAGTATGAGTATGAGTTTAAGTGTGAGTATGAGTATGAGCATGAGTATGAGTATGAGTATGAGTATGAGTATGAGTATAAGTATTAGTATGAGTATGAGTATGAGTTAAAGTATGAGTATGAGTATGAGTATGTGCATGAGTATGAGTATGTGTATGAGTATGAGTATGAGTATGAGTATGAGTATGAGTATGTGTATGAGTATGAGTATGAGTATGAGTATGAGTATGAGTATGAGTATGAGTATGAGTATGAGTATGAGTATGAGTATGAGTATGAGTATAAGTATTAGTATGAGTATGAGTAGGAGTACGAGTAGGAGTACGAGTATGCGTATGAGTATGAGTATGAGTATGAGTATGAGTATAAGTATGAGAATGAGTATGAGTGTGAGTATGAGAATGAGTATGAGTATGTGTATGAGTATGAGTATGATTATGAGTATGAGTATGAGTATGAGTATGAGTATGAGTATGAGTATGAGTATGAGTATGAGTATGAGTATGAGTATGAGTTTAAGTATGAGTATGAGTATGAGTATGTGCATGAGTATGAGTATGTGTATGAGTATGAATATGAGTATGAGTTTAAGTGTGAGTATGAGTATGAGTATGAATATGAGTATAAGTATTAGTATTAGTATGAGTATGAGTACGAGTATTAGTATGAGTATGAGTATGAGTATGAGTTTAAGTATGAGTTTAAGTGTGAGTATGAGTATGAGCATGAGTATGAGTATGAGTATGAGTATGAGTATGAGTATAAGTATTAGTATGAGTATGAGTATGAGTTAAAGTATGAGTATGAGTATGAGTATGTGCATGAGTATGAGTATGTGTATGAGTATGAGTATGAGTATGAGTATGAGTATGAGTATGTGTATGAGTATGAGTATGAGTATGAGTATGAGTATGAGTATGAGTATGAGTATGAGTATGAGTATGAGTATGAGTATGAGTATGAGTATAAGTATTAGTATGAGTATGAGTAGGAGTACGAGTAGGAGTACGAGTATGCGTATGAGTATGAGTATGAGTATGAGTATGAGTATAAGTATGAGAATGAGTATGAGTGTGAGTATGAGAATGAGTATGAGTATGTGTATGAGTATGAGTATGATTATGAGTATGAGTATGAGTATGAGTATGAGTATGAGTATGAGTATGAGTATGAGTATGAGTATGAGTTTAAGTATGAGTATGAGTATGAGTATGTGCATGAGTATGAGTATGTGTATGAGTATGAATATGAGTATGAGTTTAAGTGTGAGTATGAGTATGAGTATGAATATGAGTATAAGTATTAGTATTAGTATGAGTATGAGTACGAGTATTAGTATGAGTATGAGTATGAGTATGAGTTTAAGTATGAGTATGAGTATGAGTATGTGCATGAGTATGAGTATGAGTATGTGTATGATTATGAGTATGAGTATGAGTATGAGTATGAGTATGAGTATGAGTATAAGTATGAGAATGAGTATGAGTGTGAGTATGAGAATGAGTATGAGTATGTGTATGAGTATGAGTATGAGTATGAGTATGAGTATGAGTATGAGTATGAGTATGTGTATGAGTATGAGTATGAGTATGAGTATGAGTATGAGTATGAGTATGAGTATAAGTATGAGAATGAGTATGAGTGTGAGTATGAGAATGAGTATGAGTATGTGTATGAGTATGAGTATGAGTATGAGTATGAGTATGAGTGTGAGTGCGAATGTGAGTATGAGCATGTGTATGAGTATGAGTATGAGTATGAGTATGAGTATGAGTATGAGTATGAGTGTGAGTGTGAGTGCGAATGTGAGTATGAGCATGTGTATGAGTATGAGTATGAGTATGACTATGAGTATGAGTATGAGTATGAGCATGAGCATGAGCATGAGCGTGAGCGTGAGCGTGAGAATAAGCATGAGTATGAGTTTAACTATGAGTATGAGTACGAGTATGCGTATGAATATGAGTATGAGTATGAGTATGAGTATGAGTATGAGTATGAGTATGAGTATGAGTATGAGTATAAGTATGAGAATGAGTATGAGTGTGAGTATGAGAATGAGTATAAGTATGAGTATGAGTATGAGTATGAGTACGAGTATTAGTATGAGTATGAGTATGAGTATGAGTATGTGTATGAGTATGAGTATGAGTATGAGTATGAGTATGAGTATGAGTATAAGTATGAGAATGAGTATGAGTGTGAGTATGAGAATGAGTATGAGTATGTGTATGAGTATGAATATGAGTATGAGTATGAGTATGAGTGTGAGTGCGAATGTGAGTATGAGCATGTGTATGAGTATGAGTATGAGTATGAGTATGAGTATGAGTATGAGTATGAGTGTGAGTGTGAGTGCGAATGTGAGTATGAGCATGTGTATGAGTATGAGTATGAGTATGACTATGAGTATGAGTATGAGTATGAGCATGAGCATGAGCATGAGCATGAGCGTGAGCGTGAGAATAAGCAGGAGTATGAGTTTAACTATGAGTATGAGTACGAGTATGCGTATGAATATGAGTATGAGTATGAGTATGAGTATGAGTATGAGTATGAGTATGATTATGAGTATGAGTATAAGTATGAGAATGAGTATGAGTGTGAGTATGAGAATGAGTATGAGTATGTGTATGAGTATGAGTATGAGTATGAGTATGAGTATGAGTATGAGTATGAGTATGAGTACGAGTATGAGTATGAGTATGAGTATGAGTATGAGTATGAGTATGAGTATGAGTATGAGTATGAGTGTGAGTATGAGTATAAGTATGAGTATGAGTATGAGTATGAGTATGAGTATGAGTATGAGTATGAGTATGAGTATGAGTATGAGTATGTGTATGAGTATGAGTATGAGTATGAGTATGAGTATGAGTATAAGTATTAGTATGAGTATGAGTAGGAGTACGAGTAGGAGTACGAGTATGCGTATGAGTATGAGTATGAGTATGAGTATGAGTATAAGTATGAGAATGAGTATGAGTGTGAGTATGAGAATGAGTATGAGTATGTGTATGAGTATGAGTATGATTATGAGTATGAGTATGAGTATGAGTATGAGTATGAGTATGAGTATGAGTATGAGTATGAGTATGAGTATGAGTTTAAGTATGAGTATGAGTATGAGTATGTGCATGAGTATGAGTATGTGTATGAGTATGAATATGAGTATGAGTTTAAGTGTGAGTATGAGTATGAGTATGAATATGAGTATAAGTATTAGTATTAGTATGAGTATGAGTACGAGTATTAGTATGAGTATGAGTATGAGTATGAGTTTAAATATGAGTATGAGTATGAGTATGTGCATGAGTATGAGTATGAGTATGTGTATGATTATGAGTATGAGTATGAGTATGAGTATGAGTATGAGTATGAGTATAAGTATGAGAATGAGTATGAGTGTGAGTATGAGAATGAGTATGAGTATGTGTATGAGTATGAGTATGAGTATGAGTATGAGTATGAGTATGAGTATGAGTATGAGTATGAGTATGAGTATGTGTATGAGTATGAGTATGAGTATGAGTATGAGTATGAGTATGAGTATGAGTATAAGTATGAGAATGAGTATGAGTGTGAGTATGAGAATGAGTATGAGTATGTGTATGAGTATGAGTATGAGTATGAGTATGAGTATGAGTGTGAGTGCGAATGTGAGTATGAGCATGTGTATGAGTATGAGTATGAGTATGAGTATGAGTATGAGTATGAGTATGAGTGTGAGTGTGAGTGCGAATGTGAGTATGAGCATGTGTATGAGTATGAGTATGAGTATGACTATGAGTATGAGTATGAGTATGAGCATGAGCATGAGCATGAGCGTGAGCGTGAGCGTGAGAATAAGCATGAGTATGAGTTTAACTATGAGTATGAGTACGAGTATGCGTATGAATATGAGTATGAGTATGAGTATGAGTATGAGTATGAGTATGAGTATGAGTATGAGTATGAGTATAAGTATGAGAATGAGTATGAGTGTGAGTATGAGAATGAGTATAAGTATGAGTATGAGTATGAGTACGAGTATTAGTATGAGTATGAGTATGAGTATGAGTATGTGTATGAGTATGAGTATGAGTATGAGTATGAGTATGAGTATGAGTATGAGTATAAGTATGAGAATGAGTATGAGTGTGAGTATGAGAATGAGTATGAGTATGTGTATGAGTATGAGTATGAGTATGAGTATGAGTATGAGTGTGAGTGCGAATGTGAGTATGAGCATGTGTATGAGTATGAGTATGAGTATGAGTATGAGTATGAGTATGAGTATGAGTGTGAGTGTGAGTGCGAATGTGAGTATGAGCATGTGTATGAGTATGAGTATGAGTATGACTATGAGTATGAGTATGAGTATGAGCATGAGCATGAGCATGAGCATGAGCGTGAGCGTGAGAATAAGCAGGAGTATGAGTTTAACTATGAGTATGAGTACGAGTATGCGTATGAATATGAGTATGAGTATGAGTATGAGTATGAGTATGAGTATGAGTATGATTATGAGTATGAGTATAAGTATGAGAATGAGTATGAGTGTGAGTATGAGAATGAGTATGAGTATGTGTATGAGTATGAGTATGAGTATGAGTATGAGTATGAGTATGAGTATGAGTATGAGTACGAGTATGAGTATGAGTATGAGTATGAGTATGAGTATGAGTATGAGTATGAGTATGAGTATGAGTGTGAGTATGAGTATAAGTATGAGTATGAGTATGAGTATGAGTATGAGTATGAGTATGAGTATGAGTATGAGTATGAGTATGAGTATGAGTATGTGTATGAGTATGAGTATGAGTATGAGTATGAGTATGAGTATGAGTATAAGTATGAGAATGAGTATGAGTGTGAGTATGAGAATGAGTATGAGTATGTGTATGAGTATGAGTATGATTATGAGTATGAGTATGAGTATGAGTATGAGTATGAGTATGAGTATGAGTATGAGTATGAGTATGAGTATGAGTATGAGTTTAAGTATGAGTATGAGTATGAGTATGTGCATGAGTATGAGTATGTGTATGAGTATGAATATGAGTATGAGTTTAAGTGTGAGTATGAGTATGAGTATGAATATGAGTATAAGTATTAGTATTAGTATGAGTATGAGTACGAGTATTAGTATGAGTATGAGTATGAGTATGAGTTTAAGTATGAGTATGAGTATGAGTATGTGCATGAGTATGAGTATGAGTATGTGTATGATTATGAGTATGAGTATGAGTATGAGTATGAGTATGAGTATGAGTATGAGTATAAGTATGAGAATGAGTATGAGTGTGAGTATGAGAATGAGTATGAGTATGTGTATGAGTATGAGTATGAGTATGAGTACGAGTATTAGTATGAGTATGAGTATGAGTTTAAGTGTGAGTATGAGTATGAGCATGAGTATGAGTATGAGTATGAGTATGAGTATGAGTATAAGTATTAGTATGAGTATGAGTATGAGTTAAAGTATGAGTATGAGTATGAGTATGTGCATGAGTATGAGTATGTGTATGAGTATGAGTATGAGTATGAGTATGAGTATGAGTATGTGTATGAGTATGAGTATGAGTATGAGTATGAGTATGAGTATGAGTATGAGTATGAGTATGAGTATGAGTATGAGTATGAGTATGAGTATAAGTATTAGTATGAGTATGAGTAGGAGTACGAGTAGGAGTACGAGTATGCGTATGAGTATGAGTATGAGTATGAGTATGAGTATAAGTATGAGAATGAGTATGAGTGTGAGTATGAGAATGAGTATGAGTATGTGTATGAGTATGAGTATGATTATGAGTATGAGTATGAGTATGAGTATGAGTATGAGTATGAGTATGAGTATGAGTATGAGTATGAGTATGAGTATGAGTTTAAGTATGAGTATGAGTATGAGTATGTGCATGAGTATGAGTATGTGTATGAGTATGAATATGAGTATGAGTTTAAGTGTGAGTATGAGTATGAGTATGAATATGAGTATAAGTATTAGTATTAGTATGAGTATGAGTACGAGTATTAGTATGAGTATGAGTATGAGTATGAGTTTAAGTATGAGTTTAAGTGTGAGTATGAGTATGAGCATGAGTATGAGTATGAGTATGAGTATGAGTATGAGTATAAGTATTAGTATGAGTATGAGTATGAGTTAAAGTATGAGTATGAGTATGAGTATGTGCATGAGTATGAGTATGTGTATGAGTATGAGTATGAGTATGAGTATGAGTATGAGTATGTGTATGAGTATGAGTATGAGTATGAGTATGAGTATGAGTATGAGTATGAGTATGAGTATGAGTATGAGTATGAGTATGAGTATGAGTATAAGTATTAGTATGAGTATGAGTAGGAGTACGAGTAGGAGTACGAGTATGCGTATGAGTATGAGTATGAGTATGAGTATGAGTATAAGTATGAGAATGAGTATGAGTGTGAGTATGAGAATGAGTATGAGTATGTGTATGAGTATGAGTATGATTATGAGTATGAGTATGAGTATGAGTATGAGTATGAGTATGAGTATGAGTATGAGTATGAGTATGAGTATGAGTATGAGTTTAAGTATGAGTATGAGTATGAGTATGTGCATGAGTATGAGTATGTGTATGAGTATGAATATGAGTATGAGTTTAAGTGTGAGTATGAGTATGAGTATGAATATGAGTATAAGTATTAGTATTAGTATGAGTATGAGTACGAGTATTAGTATGAGTATGAGTATGAGTATGAGTTTAAGTATGAGTATGAGTATGAGTATGTGCATGAGTATGAGTATGAGTATGTGTATGATTATGAGTATGAGTATGAGTATGAGTATGAGTATGAGTATGAGTATAAGTATGAGAATGAGTATGAGTGTGAGTATGAGAATGAGTATGAGTATGTGTATGAGTATGAGTATGAGTATGAGTATGAGTATGAGTATGAGTATGAGTATGAGTATGAGTATGAGTATGAGTATGAGTTTAAGTATGAGTATGAGTATGAGTATGAGTATAAGTATTAGTATGAGTATGAGTACGAGTATTAGTATGAGTATGAGTATGAGTATGAGTTTAAGTGTGAGTATGAGTATGAGCATGAGTATGAGTATGAGTATAAGTATTAGTATGAGTATGTGTATGAGTATGAGTATGAGTATGAGTATGAGTATGAGTATGAGTATAAGTATGAGTATGAGTATGAGTACGAGTATTAGTATGAGTATGAGTATGAGTATGAGTATGTGTATGAGTATGAGTATGAGTATGAGTATGAGTATGAGTATGAGTATGAGTATAAGTATGAGAATGAGTATGAGTGTGAGTATGAGAATGAGTATGAGTATGTGTATGAGTATGAGTATGAGTATGAGTATGAGTATGAGTGTGAGTGCGAATGTGAGTATGAGCATGTGTATGAGTATGAGTATGAGTATGAGTATGAGTATGAGTATGAGTATGAGTATGAGTGTGAGTGTGAGTGCGAATGTGAGTATGAGCATGTGTATGAGTATGAGTATGAGTATGACTATGAGTATGAGTATGAGTATGAGCATGAGCATGAGCATGAGCGTGAGCGTGAGCGTGAGAATAAGCATGAGTATGAGTTTAACTATGAGTATGAGTACGAGTATGCGTATGAATATGAGTATGAGTATGAGTATGAGTATGAGTACGAGTATGAGTATAAGTATGAGAATGAGTATGAGTGTGAGTATGAGAATGAGTATGAGTATGTGTATGAGTATGAGTATGAGTATGAGTATGAGTATGAGTGTGAGTGCGAATGTGAGTATGAGCATGTGTATGAGTATGAGTATGAGTATGAGTATGAGTATGAGTATGAGTATGAGTGTGAGTGTGAGTGCGAATGTGAGTATGAGCATGTGTATGAGTATGAGTATGAGTATGAGTATGAGTATGAGTATGAGTATGAGTGTGAGTGTGAGTGCGAATGTGAGTATGAGCATGTGTATGAGTATGAGTATGAGTATGACTATGAGTATGAGTATGAGTATGAGCATGAGCATGAGCATGAGCATGAGCGTGAGCGTGAGAATAAGCATGAGTATGAGTTTAACTATGAGTATGAGTACGAGTATGCGTATGAATATGAGTATGAGTATGAGTATGAGTATGAGTATGAGTATGAGTATGAGTATGAGTATAAGTATGAGTATGAGTATGAGTATGAGTATGAGTATGAGTATGAGTATGAGTATGAGTATGAGTATGAGTATGAGTATAAGTATGAGAATGAGTATGAGTGTGAGTATGAATATGAGTATGAGTATGAGTATGAGTATGAGTATGGGTATGAGTATGAGTATGAGTATGAGTATAAGAATGAGCATGAGCTGAAGTATGAGTATGAGTATGATTATGAGTATGAGTATGAGTATGAGTATAAGTATGAGTATGAGTATGAGTATGAGTATGAGTATAAGTATTAGTATGAGTATGAGTACGAGTATTAGTATGAGTATGAGTATGAGTATGAGTATGAGTATGAGTATGAGTATGATTCTGTGTATGAGTATAAGTATGAGAATGAGTATGAGTGTGAGTATGAGAATGAGTATGAGTATGTGTATGAGTATGAGTTTGAGTATGAGTATGAGTATGAGTATGAGTATGAGTATGAGTATGAGTATGAGTATGAGTATGAGTATGAGTATAAGTATGAGTATGAGTATGAGTATGAGTATGAGTATGAGTATGAGTATAAGTATTAGTATGAGTATGAGTATGATTATGAGTATGAGTATGAGTATGAGTATGAGTATGAGTATGAGTATGAGTATGAGTATGAGTTTAAGTATGAGTATGAGTATGAGTATGTGCATGAGTATGAGTATGTGTATGAGTATGAATATGAGTATGAGTTTAAGTGTGAGTATGAGTATGAGTATGAGTATAAGTATGAGTATGAGTATGAGTATGAGTATGAGTATGAGTATGAGTATGAGTATGAGTATGAGTATGAGTATGAGTATGAGTATGTGTATGAGTATGAGTATGAGTATGAGTATGAGTATGAGTATGAGTATGAGTATAAGTATGAGAATGAGTATGAGTGTGAGTATGAGAATGAGTATGAGTATGTGTATGAGTATGAGTATGATTATGAGTATGAGTATGAGTATGAGTATGAGTATGAGTATGAGTATGAGTATGAGTATGAGTATGAGTATGAGTATGAGTTTAAGTATGAGTATGAGTATGAGTATGTGCATGAGTATGAGTATGTGTATGAGTATGAATATGAGTATGAGTTTAAGTGTGAGTATGAGTATGAGTATGAATATGAGTATAAGTATTAGTATTAGTATGAGTATGAGTACGAGTATTAGTATGAGTATGAGTATGAGTATGAGTTTAAGTATGAGTATGAGTATGAGTATGTGCATGAGTATGAGTATGAGTATGTGTATGATTATGAGTATGAGTATGAGTATGAGTATGAGTATGAGTATGAGTATGAGTATAAGTATGAGAATGAGTATGAGTGTGAGTATGAGAATGAGTATGAGTATGTGTATGAGTATGAGTATGAGTATGAGTACGAGTATTAGTATGAGTATGAGTATGAGTATGAGTTTAAGTGTGAGTATGAGTATGAGCATGAGTATGAGTATGAGTATGAGTATGAGTATGAGTATAAGTATTAGTATGAGTATGAGTATGAGTTAAAGTATGAGTATGAGTATGAGTATGTGCATGAGTATGAGTATGTGTATGAGTATGAGTATGAGTATGAGTATGAGTATGAGTATGTGTATGAGTATGAGTATGAGTATGAGTATGAGTATGAGTATGAGTATGAGTATGAGTATGAGTATGAGTATGAGTATGAGTATGAGTATAAGTATTAGTATGAGTATGAGTAGGAGTACGAGTAGGAGTACGAGTATGCGTATGAGTATGAGTATGAGTATGAGTATGAGTATAAGTATGAGAATGAGTATGAGTGTGAGTATGAGAATGAGTATGAGTATGTGTATGAGTATGAGTATGATTATGAGTATGAGTATGAGTATGAGTATGAGTATGAGTATGAGTATGAGTATGAGTATGAGTATGAGTATGAGTATGAGTTTAAGTATGAGTATGAGTATGAGTATGTGCATGAGTATGAGTATGTGTATGAGTATGAATATGAGTATGAGTTTAAGTGTGAGTATGAGTATGAGTATGAATATGAGTATAAGTATTAGTATTAGTATGAGTATGAGTACGAGTATTAGTATGAGTATGAGTATGAGTATGAGTTTAAGTATGAGTATGAGTATGAGTATGTGCATGAGTATGAGTATGAGTATGTGTATGATTATGAGTATGAGTATGAGTATGAGTATGAGTATGAGTATGAGTATGAGTATAAGTATGAGAATGAGTATGAGTGTGAGTATGAGAATGAGTATGAGTATGTGTATGAGTATGAGTATGAGTATGAGTACGAGTATTAGTATGAGTATGAGTATGAGTATGAGTTTAAGTGTGAGTATGAGTATGAGCATGAGTATGAGTATGAGTATGAGTATGAGTATAAGTATTAGTATGAGTATGAGTATGAGTTAAAGTATGAGTATGAGTATGAGTATGTGCATGAGTATGAGTATGTGTATGAGTATGAGTATGAGTATGAGTATGAGTATGAGTATGTGTATGAGTATGAGTATGAGTATGAGTATGAGTATGAGTATGAGTATGAGTATGAGTATGAGTATGAGTATGAGTATGAGTATGAGTATAAGTATTAGTATGAGTATGAGTAGGAGTACGAGTAGGAGTACGAGTATGCGTATGAGTATGAGTATGAGTATGAGTATGAGTATGAGTATGAGTGTGAGTGTGAGTGCGAATGTGAGTATGAGCATGTGTATGAGTATGAGTATGAGTATGACTATGAGTATGAGTATGAGTATGAGCATGAGCATGAGCATGAGCATGAGCGTGAGCGTGAGAATAAGCATGAGTATGAGTTTAACTATGAGTATGAGTACGAGTATGCGTATGAGTATGAGCATGAGCATGAGCATGAGCATGAGCGTGAGCGTGAGAATAAGCATGAGTATGAGTTTAACTATGAGTATGAGTACGAGTATGCGTATGAATATGAGTATGAGTATGAGTATGAGTATGAGTATGGGTATGAGTATGAGTATGAGTATGAGTATAAGAATGAGCATGAGCTGAAGTATGAGTATGAGTATGATTATGAGTATGAGTATGAGTATGAGTATAAGTATGAGTATGAGTATGAGTATGAGTATGAGTATAAGTATTAGTATGAGTATGAGTACGAGTATTAGTATGAGTATGAGTATGAGTATGAGTATGAGTATGAGTATGAGTATGATTCTGTGTATGAGTATAAGTATGAGAATGAGTATGAGTGTGAGTATGAGAATGAGTATGAGTATGTGTATGAGTATGAGTTTGAGTATGAGTATGAGTATGAGTATGAGTATGAGTATGAGTATGAGTATGAGTATGAGTATGAGTATGAGTATGAGTATAAGTATGAGTATGAGTATGAGTATGAGTATGAGTATGAGTATGAGTATAAGTATTAGTATGAGTATGAGTACGAGTATTAGTATGAGTATGAGTATGAGTTTAAGTGTGAGTATGAGTATGAGCATGAGTATGAGTATGAGTATAAGTATTAGTATGAGTATGAGTACGAGTATTAGTATGAGTATGAGTATGAGTATGAGTTAAAGTATGAGTATGAGTATGAGTATGTGCATGAGTATGAGTATGTGTATGAGTATGAGTATGAGTATGAGTATGTGTATGAGTATGGGTATGAGTATGAGTATGAGTATGAGTATGAGTATGAGTATAAGTATGGGAATGAGTATGAGTGTGAGTATGAGAATGAGTATGAGTATGAGTATGAGTATGAGAATAAGAATGAGCATGAGCATGAGTATGAGTATGAGTATGAGTATGAGTATGAGTATAAGTATGAGTATGAGTATGAGTATGAGTATAAGTATTAGTATGAGTATGAGTACGAGTATTAGTATGAGTATGAGTATGAGTATGAGTATGAGTATGAGTATGAGTATGAGTTTAAGTATGAGTATGAGTATGAGTATGTGCATGAGTATGAGTATGTGTATGAGTATGAGTATGAGTATGAGTATGAGTATGAGTATGAGTATGAGTATAAGTATGAGAATGAGTATGAGTGTGAGTATGCGAATGAGTATTAGTATGAGTATGAGTATGAGTTTGAGTATGAGTATGAGTATGAGTATGAGTATGAGTATGAGTATGAGTATGAGTATGAGTATGAGTATGAGTATGAGTATGAGTATGAGTATGAGTATGAGTATGAGTATAAGTATGAGTATGAGTATGAGTATGAGTATGAGTATGAGTATGAGTATGAGTATGAGTATGAGTATGAGTATGAGTATGAGTATAAGTATTAGTATGAGTATGAGTACGAGTATTAGTATGAGTATGAGTATGAGTATGAGCATGAGTATGAGTATGAGTATGAGTATGAGTATGAGTATAAGTATTAGTATGAGTATGAGTATGAGTTAAAGTATGAGTATGAGTATGAGTATGTGCATGAGTATGAGTATGTGTATGAGTATGAGTATGAGTATGAGTATGAGTATGAGTATGTGTATGAGTATGAGTATGAGTATGAGTATGAGTATGAGTATGAGTATGAGTATGAGTATGAGTATGAGTATGAGTATGAGTATGAGTATGAGTATAAGTATTAGTATGAGTATGAGTAGGAGTACGAGTAGGAGTACGAGTATGCGTATGAGTATGAGTATGAGTATGAGTATGAGTATAAGTATGAGAATGAGTATGAGTGTGAGTATGAGAATGAGTATGAGTATGTGTATGAGTATGAGTATGATTATGAGTATGAGTATGAGTATGAGTATGAGTATGAGTATGAGTATGAGTATGAGTATGAGTATGAGTATGAGTATGAGTTTAAGTATGAGTATGAGTATGAGTATGTGCATGAGTATGAGTATGTGTATGAGTATGAATATGAGTATGAGTTTAAGTGTGAGTATGAGTATGAGTATGAATATGAGTATAAGTATTAGTATTAGTATGAGTATGAGTACGAGTATTAGTATGAGTATGAGTATGAGTATGAGTTTAAGTATGAGTATGAGTATGAGTATGTGCATGAGTATGAGTATGAGTATGTGTATGATTATGAGTATGAGTATGAGTATGAGTATGAGTATGAGTATGAGTATGAGTAAAAGTATGAGAATGAGTATGAGTGTGAGTATGAGAATGAGTATGAGTATGTGTATGAGTATGAGTATGAGTATGAGTACGAGTATTAGTATGAGTATGAGTATGAGTATGAGTTTAAGTGTGAGTATGAGTATGAGCATGAGTATGAGTATGAGTATGAGTATGAGTATGAGTATAAGTATTAGTATCAGTATGAGTATGAGTTAAAGTATGAGTATGAGTATGAGTATGTGCATGAGTATGAGTATGTGTATGAGTATGAGTATGAGTATGAGTATGAGTATGAGTATGTGTATGAGTATGAGTATGAGTATGAGTATGAGTATGAGTATGAGTATGAGTATGAGTATGAGTATGAGTATGAGTATGAGTATGAGTATAAGTATTAGTATGAGTATGAGTAGGAGTACGAGTAGGAGTACGAGTATGCGTATGAGTATGAGTATGAGTATGAGTATGAGTATGAGTATGAGTGTGAGTGTGAGTGCGAATGTGAGTATGAGCATGTGTATGAGTATGAGTATGAGTATGACTATGAGTATGAGTATGAGTATGAGCATGAGCATGAGCATGAGCGTGAGCGTGAGAATAAGCATGAGTATGAGTTTAACTATGAGTATGAGTACGAGTATGCGTATGAGTATGAGCATGAGCATGAGCATGAGCATGAGCGTGAGCGTGAGAATAAGCATGAGTATGAGTTTAACTATGAGTATGAGTACGAGTATGCGTATGAATATGAGTATGAGTATGAGTATGAGTATGAGTATGGGTATGAGTATGAGTATGAGTATGAGTATAAGAATGAGCATGAGCTGAAGTATGAGTATGAGTATGATTATGAGTATGAGTATGAGTATGAGTATAAGTATGAGTATGAGTATGAGTATGAGTATGAGTATAAGTATTAGTATGAGTATGAGTACGAGTATTAGTATGAGTATGAGTATGAGTATGAGTATGAGTATGAGTATGAGTATGATTCTGTGTATGAGTATAAGTATGAGAATGAGTATGAGTGTGAGTATGAGAATGAGTATGAGTATGTGTATGAGTATGAGTTTGAGTATGAGTATGAGTATGAGTATGAGTATGAGTATGAGTATGAGTATGAGTATGAGTATGAGTATGAGTATGAGTATGAGTATGAGTATGAGTATGAGTATGAGTATGAGTATGAGTATGAGTATGAGTATGAGTATGAGTATAAGTATGAGTATGAGTATGAGTATGAGTATAAGTATTAGTATGAGTATGAGTAGGAGTACGAGTAGGAGTACGAGTATGCGTATGAGTATGAGTATGAGTATGAGTATGAGTATAAGTATGAGAATGAGTATGAGTGTGAGTATGAGAATGAGTATGAGTATGTGTATGAGTATGAGTATGATTATGAGTATGAGTATGAGTATGAGTATGAGTATGAGTATGAGTATGAGTATGAGTATGAGTATGAGTATGAGTATGAGTTTAAGTATGAGTATGAGTATGAGTATGTGCATGAGTATGAGTATGTGTATGAGTATGAATATGAGTATGAGTTTAAGTGTGAGTATGAGTATGAGTATGAATATGAGTATAAGTATTAGTATTAGTATGAGTATGAGTACGAGTATTAGTATGAGTATGAGTATGAGTATGAGTTTAAGTATGAATATGAGTATGTGCATGAGTATGAGTATGAGTATGTGTATGATTATGAGTATGAGTATGAGTATGAGTATGAGTATGAGTATGAGTATAAGTATGAGAATGAGTATGAGTGTGAGTATGAGAATGAGTATGAGTATGTGTATGAGTATGAGTATGAGTATGAGTATGAGTATGAGTATGAGTATGAGTATGAGTATGAGTATGAGTATGAGTTTAAGTATGAGTATGAGTATGAGTATGAGTATAAGTATTAGTATGAGTATGAGTACGAGTATAAGTATTAGTATGAGTATGTGTATGAGTATGAGTATGAGTATGAGTATGAGTATGAGTATGAGTATAAGTATGAGTATGAGTATGAGTACGAGTATTAGTATGAGTATGAGTATGAGTATGAGTATGTGTATGAGTATGAGTATGAGTATGAGTATGAGTATGAGTATGAGTATGAGTATAAGTATGAGAATGAGTATGAGTGTGAGTATGAGAATGAGTATGAGTATGTGTATGAGTATGAGTATGAGTATGAGTATGAGTATGAGTGTGAGTGCGAATGTGAGTATGAGCATGTGTATGAGTATGAGTATGAGTATGAGTATGAGTATGAGTATGAGTATGAGTGTGAGTGTGAGTGCGAATGTGAGTATGAGCATGTGTATGAGTATGAGTATGAGTATGACTATGAGTATGAGTATGAGTATGAGCATGAGCATGAGCATGAGCATGAGCGTGAGCGTGAGAATAAGCAGGAGTATGAGTTTAACTATGAGTATGAGTACGAGTATGCGTATGAATATGAGTATGAGTATGAGTATGAGTATGAGTATGAGTATGAGTATGAGTATGAGTATGAGTATAAGTATGAGAATGAGTATGAGTGTGAGTATGAGAATGAGTATGAGTATGTGTATGAGTATGAGTATGAGTATGAGTATGAGTATGAGTATGAGTATGAGTATGAGTACGAGTATGAGTATGAGTATGAGTATGAGTATGAGTATGAGTATGAGTATGAGTATGAGTATGAGTGTGAGTATGAGTATAAGTATGAGTATGAGTATGAGTATGAGTATGAGTATGAGTATGAGTATGAGTATGAGTATGAGTATGAGTATGAGTATGTGTATGAGTATGAGTATGAGTATGAGTATGAGTATGAGTATGAGTATAAGTATGAGAATGAGTATGAGTGTGAGTATGAGAATGAGTATGAGTATGTGTATGAGTATGAGTATGATTATGAGTATGAGTATGAGTATGAGTATGAGTATGAGTATGAGTATGAGTATGAGTATGAGTATGAGTATGAGTATGAGTTTAAGTATGAGTATGAGTATGAGTATGTGCATGAGTATGAGTATGTGTATGAGTATGAATATGAGTATGAGTTTAAGTGTGAGTATGAGTATGAGTATGAATATGAGTATAAGTATTAGTATTAGTATGAGTATGAGTACGAGTATTAGTATGAGTATGAGTATGAGTATGAGTTTAAGTATGAGTATGAGTATGAGTATGTGCATGAGTATGAGTATGAGTATGTGTATGATTATGAGTATGAGTATGAGTATGAGTATGAGTATGAGTATGAGTATGAGTATAAGTATGAGAATGAGTATGAGTGTGAGTATGAGAATGAGTATGAGTATGTGTATGAGTATGAGTATGAGTATGAGTACGAGTATTAGTATGAGTATGAGTATGAGTATGAGTTTAAGTGTGAGTATGAGTATGAGCATGAGTATGAGTATGAGTATGAGTATGAGTATGAGTATAAGTATTAGTATGAGTATGAGTATGAGTTAAAGTATGAGTATGAGTATGAGTATGTGCATGAGTATGAGTATGTGTATGAGTATGAGTATGAGTATGAGTATGAGTATGAGTATGTGTATGAGTATGAGTATGAGTATGAGTATGAGTATGAGTATGAGTATGAGTATGAGTATGAGTATGAGTATGAGTATGAGTATGAGTATAAGTATTAGTATGAGTATGAGTAGGAGTACGAGTAGGAGTACGAGTATGCGTATGAGTATGAGTATGAGTATGAGTATGAGTATAAGTATGAGAATGAGTATGAGTGTGAGTATGAGAATGAGTATGAGTATGTGTATGAGTATGAGTATGATTATGAGTATGAGTATGAGTATGAGTATGAGTATGAGTATGAGTATGAGTATGAGTATGAGTATGAGTATGAGTATGAGTTTAAGTATGAGTATGAGTATGAGTATGTGCATGAGTATGAGTATGTGTATGAGTATGAATATGAGTATGAGTTTAAGTGTGAGTATGAGTATGAGTATGAATATGAGTATAAGTATTAGTATTAGTATGAGTATGAGTACGAGTATTAGTATGAGTATGAGTATGAGTATGAGTTTAAGTATGAGTATGAGTATGAGTATGTGCATGAGTATGAGTATGAGTATGTGTATGATTATGAGTATGAGTATGAGTATGAGTATGAGTATGAGTATGAGTATAAGTATGAGAATGAGTATGAGTGTGAGTATGAGAATGAGTATGAGTATGTGTATGAGTATGAGTATGAGTATGAGTATGAGTATGAGTATGAGTATGAGTATGAGTATGAGTATGAGTATGAGTATGAGTTTAAGTATGAGTATGAGTATGAGTATGAGTATAAGTATTAGTATGAGTATGAGTACGAGTATAAGTATTAGTATGAGTATGTGTATGAGTATGAGTATGAGTATGAGTATGAGTATGAGTATGAGTATGAGTATGAGTATGAGTATGAGTATGAGTATAAGTATGAGAATGAGTATGAGTGTGAGTATGAGAATGAGTATGAGTATGTGTATGAGTATGAGTATGAGTATGAGTATGAGTATGAGTGTGAGTGCGAATGTGAGTATGAGCATGTGTATGAGTATGAGTATGAGTATGAGTATGAGTATGAGTATGAGTATGAGTGTGAGTGTGAGTGCGAATGTGAGTATGAGCATGTGTATGAGTATGAGTATGAGTATGAGTATGAGTATGAGTATGAGTATGAGTATGAGTGTGAGTGTGAGTGCCAATGTGAGTATGAGCATGTGTATGAGTATGAGAATGAGTATGACTATGAGTATGAGTATGAGTATGAGCATGAGCATGAGCATGAGCATGAGCGTGAGCGTGAGAATAAGCATGAGTATGAGTTTAACTATGAGTATGAGTACGAGTATGCGTATGAATATGAGTATGAGTATGAGTATGAGTATGAGTATGAGTATGAGTATGAGTATGAGTATGAGTATAAGTATGAGTATGAGTATGAGTATGAGTATGAGTATGAGTATGAGTATGAGTATGAGTATGAGTATGAGTATGAGTATGAGTATAAGTATGAGTATGAGTATGAGTATGAGTATGAGTATGAGTATGAGTATGAGTATGAGTATGTGCATGAGTATGAGTATGTGTATGAGTATGAGTATGAGTATGAGTATGAGTATGACTATGAGTATGAGTATGAGTATGAGCATGAGCATGAGCATGAGCATGAGCGTGAGCGTGAGAATAAGCATGAGTATGAGTTTAACTATGAGTATGAGTACGAATATGCGTATGAATATGAGTATGAGTATGAGTATGAGTATGGGTATGAGTATGAGTATGAGTATGAGTATGAGTATAAGAATGAGCATGAGCATGAGTATGAGTATGAGTATGAGTATGAGTATGAGTATGAGTATAAGTATGAGTATGAGTATGAGTATGAGTATGAGTATGAGTATAAGTATTAGTATGAGTATGAGTACGAGTATTAGTATGAGTATGAGTATGAGTATGAGTATGAGTATGAGTTTAAGTATGAGTATGAGTATGAGTATGTGCATGAGTATGAGTATGTGTATGAGTATGAGTATGATTATGAGTATGAGTATGAGTATGAGTATGAGTATAAGTATGAGAATGAGTATGAGTGTGAGTATGAGAATGAGTATTAGTATGAGTATGAGTATGAGTTTGAGTATGAGTATGAGTATGAGTATGAGTATGAGTATGAGTATGAGTATGAGTATGAGTATGAGTATGAGTATGAGTATGAGTATGAGTATGAGTATGAGTATGAGTATGAGTATAAGTATGAGTATGAGTATGAGTATGAGTATGAGTATGAGTATGAGTATGAGTATGAGTATGAGTATGAGTATGAGTATGAGTATGAGTATGAGTATGAGTATAAGTATTAGTATGAGTATGAGTGTGAGTATGAGAATGAGTATTAGTATGAGTATGAGTATGAGTTTGAGTATGAGTATGAGTATGAGTATGAGTATGAGTATGAGTATGAGTATGAGTATGAGTATAAGTATGAGAATGAGTATGAGTGTGAGTATGAGAATGAGTATGAGTATGTGTATGAGTATGAGTATGATTATGTGTATGAGTATGAGTATGAGTATGAGTATGAGTATGAGTATGAGTATGAGTATGAGTATGAGTATGAGTTTAAGTATGAGTATGAGTATGAGTATGTGCATGAGTATGAGTATGTGTATGAGTATGAGTATGAGTATGAGTTTAAGTGTGAGTATGAGTATGAGTATGAATATGAGTATAAGTATTAGTATTAGTATGAGTATGAGTACGAGTATTAGTATGAGTATGAGTATGAGTATGAGTTTAAGTACGAGTATGAGTATGAGTATGTGCATGAGTATGAGTATGAGTATGTGTATGATTATGAGTATGAGTATGAGTATGAGTATGAGTATGAGTATGAGTATGAGTATGAGTATAAGTATGAGAATGAGTATGAGTGTGAGTATGAGAATGAGTATGAGTATGTGTATGAGTATGAGTATGAGTATGAGTATGAGTATAAGTATTAGTATGAGTATGAGTAGGAGTACGAGTAGGAGTACGAGTATGCGTATGAGTATGAGTATGAGTATGAGTATGAGTATGAGTATGAGTGTGAGTGTGAGTGCGAATGTGAGTATGAGCATGTGTATGAGTATGAGTATGAGTATGACTATGAGTATGAGTATGAGTATGAGCATGAGCATGAGCATGAGCATGAGCGTGAGCGTGAGAATAAGCATGAGTATGAGTTTAACTATGAGTATGAGTACGAGTATGCGTATGAGTATGAGCATGAGCATGAGCATGAGCATGAGCGTGAGCGTGAGAATAAGCATGAGTATGAGTTTAACTATGAGTATGAGTACGAGTATGCGTATGAATATGAGTATGAGTATGAGTATGAGTATGAGTATGGGTATGAGTATGAGTATGAGTATGAGTATAAGAATGAGCATGAGCTGAAGTATGAGTATGAGTATGATTATGAGTATGAGTATGAGTATGAGTATAAGTATGAGTATGAGTATGAGTATGAGTATGAGTATAAGTATTAGTATGAGTATGAGTACGAGTATTAGTATGAGTATGAGTATGAGTATGAGTATGAGTATGAGTATGAGTATGATTCTGTGTATGAGTATAAGTATGAGAATGAGTATGAGTGTGAGTATGAGAATGAGTATGAGTATGTGTATGAGTATGAGTTTGAGTATGAGTATGAGTATGAGTATGAGTATGAGTATGAGTATGAGTATGAGTATGAGTATGAGTATGAGTATGAGTATGAGTATGAGTATGAGTATGAGTATGAGTATGAGTATGAGTATGAGTATGAGTATGAGTATGAGTATAAGTATGAGTATGAGTATGAGTATGAGTATAAGTATTAGTATGAGTATGAGTAGGAGTACGAGTAGGAGTACGAGTATGCGTATGAGTATGAGTATGAGTATGAGTATGAGTATGAGTATAAGTATGAGAATGAGTATGAGTGTGAGTATGAGAATGAGTATGAGTATGTGTATGAGTATGAGTATGATTATGAGTATGAGTATGAGTATGAGTATGAGTATGAGTATGAGTATGAGTATGAGTATGAGTATGAGTATGAGTATGAGTTTAAGTATGAGTATGAGTATGAGTATGTGCATGAGTATGAGTATGTGTATGAGTATGAATATGAGTATGAGTTTAAGTGTGAGTATGAGTATGAGTATGAATATGAGTATAAGTATTAGTATTAGTATGAGTATGAGTACGAGTATTAGTATGAGTATGAGTATGAGTATGAGTTTAAGTATGAGTATGAGTATGTGCATGAGTATGAGTATGAGTATGTGTATGATTATGAGTATGAGTATGAGTATGAGTATGAGTATGAGTATGAGTATAAGTATGAGAATGAGTATGAGTGTGAGTATGAGAATGAGTATGAGTATGTGTATGAGTATGAGTATGAGTATGAGTATGAGTATGAGTATGAGTATGAGTATGAGTATGAGTATGAGTATGAGTTTAAGTATGAGTATGAGTATGAGTATGAGTATAAGTATTAGTATGAGTATGAGTACGAGTATAAGTATTAGTATGAGTATGTGTATGAGTATGAGTATGAGTATGAGTATGAGTATGAGTATGAGTATAAGTATGAGTATGAGTATGAGTACGAGTATTAGTATGAGTATGAGTATGAGTATGAGTATGTGTATGAGTATGAGTATGAGTATGAGTATGAGTATGAGTATGAGTATGAGTATAAGTATGAGAATGAGTATGAGTGTGAGTATGAGAATGAGTATGAGTATGTGTATGAGTATGAGTATGAGTATGAGTATGAGTATGAGTGTGAGTGCGAATGTGAGTATGAGCATGTGTATGAGTATGAGTATGAGTATGAGTATGAGTATGAGTATGAGTATGAGTGTGAGTGTGAGTGCGAATGTGAGTATGAGCATGTGTATGAGTATGAGTATGAGTATGACTATGAGTATGAGTATGAGTATGAGCATGAGCATGAGCATGAGCATGAGCGTGAGCGTGAGAATAAGCAGGAGTATGAGTTTAACTATGAGTATGAGTACGAGTATGCGTATGAATATGAGTATGAGTATGAGTATGAGTATGAGTATGAGTATGAGTATGAGTATGAGTATGAGTATAAGTATGAGAATGAGTATGAGTGTGAGTATGAGAATGAGTATGAGTATGTGTATGAGTATGAGTATGAGTATGAGTATGAGTATGAGTATGAGTATGAGTATGAGTACGAGTATGAGTATGAGTATGAGTATGAGTATGAGTATGAGTGTGAGTATGAGTATAAGTATGAGTATGAGTATGAGTATGAGTATGAGTATGAGTATGAGTATGAGTATGAGTATGAGTATGAGTATGAGTATGTGTATGAGTATGAGTATGAGTATGAGTATGAGTATGAGTATGAGTATGAGTATAAGTATGAGAATGAGTATGAGTGTGAGTATGAGAATGAGTATGAGTATGTGTATGAGTATGAGTATGATTATGAGTATGAGTATGAGTATGAGTATGAGTATGAGTATGAGTATGAGTATGAGTATGAGTATGAGTATGAGTATGAGTTTAAGTATGAGTATGAGTATGAGTATGTGCATGAGTATGAGTATGTGTATGAGTATGAATATGAGTATGAGTTTAAGTGTGAGTATGAGTATGAGTATGAATATGAGTATAAGTATTAGTATTAGTATGAGTATGAGTACGAGTATTAGTATGAGTATGAGTATGAGTATGAGTTTAAGTATGAGTATGAGTATGAGTATGTGCATGAGTATGAGTATGAGTATGTGTATGATTATGAGTATGAGTATGAGTATGAGTATGAGTATGAGTATGAGTATGAGTATAAGTATGAGAATGAGTATGAGTGTGAGTATGAGAATGAGTATGAGTATGTGTATGAGTATGAGTATGAGTATGAGTACGAGTATTAGTATGAGTATGAGTATGAGTATGAGTTTAAGTGTGAGTATGAGTATGAGCATGAGTATGAGTATGAGTATGAGTATGAGTATGAGTATAAGTATTAGTATGAGTATGAGTATGAGTTAAAGTATGAGTATGAGTATGAGTATGTGCATGAGTATGAGTATGTGTATGAGTATGAGTATGAGTATGAGTATGAGTATGAGTATGTGTATGAGTATGAGTATGAGTATGAGTATGAGTATGAGTATGAGTATGAGTATGAGTATGAGTATGAGTATGAGTATGAGTATGAGTATAAGTATTAGTATGAGTATGAGTAGGAGTACGAGTAGGAGTACGAGTATGCGTATGAGTATGAGTATGAGTATGAGTATGAGTATAAGTATGAGAATGAGTATGAGTGTGAGTATGAGAATGAGTATGAGTATGTGTATGAGTATGAGTATGATTATGAGTATGAGTATGAGTATGAGTATGAGTATGAGTATGAGTATGAGTATGAGTATGAGTATGAGTATGAGTATGAGTATGAGTTTAAGTATGAGTATGAGTATGAGTATGTGCATGAGTATGAGTATGTGTATGAGTATGAATATGAGTATGAGTTTAAGTGTGAGTATGAGTATGAGTATGAATATGAGTATAAGTATTAGTATTAGTATGAGTATGAGTACGAGTATTAGTATGAGTATGAGTATGAGTATGAGTTTAAGTATGAGTATGAGTATGAGTATGTGCATGAGTATGAGTATGAGTATGTGTATGATTATGAGTATGAGTATGAGTATGAGTATGAGTATGAGTATGAGTATAAGTATGAGAATGAGTATGAGTGTGAGTATGAGAATGAGTATGAGTATGTGTATGAGTATGAGTATGAGTATGAGTATGAGTATGAGTATGAGTATGAGTATGAGTATGAGTATGAGTATGAGTATGAGTTTAAGTATGAGTATGAGTATGAGTATAAGTATTAGTATGAGTATGAGTACGAGTATAAGTATTAGTATGAGTATGTGTATGAGTATGAGTATGAGTATGAGTATGAGTATGAGTATGAGTATAAGTATGAGTATGAGTATGAGTACGAGTATTAGTATGAGTATGAGTATGAGTATGAGTATGTGTATGAGTATGAGTATGAGTATGAGTATGAGTATGAGTATGAGTATGAGTATAAGTATGAGAATGAATATGAGTGTGAGTATGAGAATGAGTATGAGTATGTGTATGAGTATGAGTATGAGTATGAGTATGAGTATGAGTGTGAGTGCGAATGTGAGTATGAGCATGTGTATGAGTATGAGTATGAGTATGAGTATGAGTATGAGTATGAGTATGAGTGTGAGTGTGAGTGCGAATGTGAGTATGAGCATGTGTATGAGTATGAGTATGAGTATGACTATGAGTATGAGTATGAGTATGAGCATGAGCATGAGCATGAGCATGAGCGTGAGCGTGAGAATAAGCAGGAGTATGAGTTTAACTATGAGTATGAGTACGAGTATGCGTATGAATATGAGTATGAGTATGAGTATGAGTATGAGTATGAGTATGAGTATGAGTATGAGTATGAGTATAAGTATGAGAATGAGTATGAGTGTGAGTATGAGAATGAGTATGAGTATGTGTATGAGTATGAGTATGAGTATGAGTATGAGTATGAGTGTGAGTGCGAATGTGAGTATGAGCATGTGTATGAGTATGAGTATGAGTATGAGTATGAGTATGAGTATGAGTATGAGTGTGAGTGTGAGTGCGAATGTGAGTATGAGCATGTGTATGAGTATGAGTATGAGTATGAGTATGAGTATGAGTATGAGTATGAGTGTGAGTGTGAGTGCGAATGTGAGTATGAGCATGTGTATGAGTATGAGTATGAGTATGACTATGAGTATGAGTATGAGCATGAGCATGAGCATGAGCATGAGCGTGAGCGTGAGAATAAGCATGAGTATGAGTTTAACTATGAGTATGAGTACGAGTATGCGTATGAATATGAGTATGAGTATGAGTATGAGTATGAGTATGAGTATGAGTATGAGTATGAGTATAAGTATGAGTATGAGTATGAGTATGAGTATGAGTATGAGTATGAGTATGAGTATGAGTATGAGTATGAGTATGAGTATGAGTATGAGTATAAGTATGAGTATGAGTATGAGTATGAGTATGAGTATGAGTATGAGTATGAGTATGAGTATGTGCATGAGTATGAGTATGTGTATGAGTATGAGTATGAGTATGAGTATGAGTATGACTATGAGTATGAGTATGAGTATGAGTATGAGTATGAGTATGAGTATGAGTATAAGTATGAGAATGAGTATGAGTGTGAGTATGAGAATGAGTATGAGTATGTGTATGAGTATGAGTATGAGTATGAGTACGAGTATTAGTATGAGTATGAGTATGAGTATGAGTTTAAGTGTGAGTATGAGTATGAGCATGAGTATGAGTATGAGTATGAGTATGAGTATGAGTATAAGTATTAGTATGAGTATGAGTATGAGTTAAAGTATGAGTATGAGTATGAGTATGTGCATGAGTATGAGTATGTGTATGAGTATGAGTATGAGTATGAGTATGAGTATGAGTATGTGTATGAGTATGAGTATGAGTATGAGTATGAGTATGAGTATGAGTATGAGTATGAGTATGAGTATGAGTATGAGTATGAGTATGAGTATAAGTATTAGTATGAGTATGAGTAGGAGTACGAGTAGGAGTACGAGTATGCGTATGAGTATGAGTATGAGTATGAGTATGAGTATAAGTATGAGAATGAGTATGAGTGTGAGTATGAGAATGAGTATGAGTATGTGTATGAGTATGAGTATGATTATGAGTATGAGTATGAGTATGAGTATGAGTATGAGTATGAGTATGAGTATGAGTATGAGTATGAGTATGAGTATGAGTATGAGTTTAAGTATGAGTATGAGTATGAGTATGTGCATGAGTATGAGTATGTGTATGAGTATGAATATGAGTATGAGTTTAAGTGTGAGTATGAGTATGAGTATGAATATGAGTATAAGTATTAGTATTAGTATGAGTATTAGTACGAGTATTAGTATGAGTATGAGTATGAGTATGAGTTTAAGTATGAGTATGAGTATGAGTATGTGCATGAGTATGAGTATGAGTATGTGTATGATTATGAGTATGAGTATGAGTATGAGTATGAGTATGAGTATGAGTATAAGTATGAGAATGAGTATGAGTGTGAGTATGAGAATGAGTATGAGTATGTGTATGAGTATGAGTATGAGTATGAGTATGAGTATGAGTATGAGTATGAGTATGAGTATGAGTATGAGTATGAGTATGAGTTTAAGTATGAGTATGAGTATGAGTATAAGTATTAGTATGAGTATGAGTACGAGTATAAGTATTAGTATGAGTATGTGTATGAGTATGAGTATGAGTATGAGTATGAGTATGAGTATGAGTATAAGTATGAGTATGAGTATGAGTACGAGTATTAGTATGAGTATGAGTATGAGTATGAGTATGTGTATGAGTATGAGTATGAGTATGAGTATGAGTATGAGTATGAGTATGAGTATAAGTATGAGAATGAGTATGAGTGTGAGTATGAGAATGAGTATGAGTATGTGTATGAGTATGAGTATGAGTATGAGTATGAGTATGAGTGTGAGTGCGAATGTGAGTATGAGCATGTGTATGAGTATGAGTATGAGTATGAGTATGAGTATGAGTATGAGTATGAGTGTGAGTGTGAGTGCGAATGTGAGTATGAGCATGTGTATGAGTATGAGTATGAGTATGACTATGAGTATGAGTATGAGTATGAGCATGAGCATGAGCATGAGCATGAGCGTGAGCGTGAGAATAAGCAGGAGTATGAGTTTAACTATGAGTATGAGTACGAGTATGCGTATGAATATGAGTATGAGTATGAGTATGAGTATGAGTATGAGTATGAGTATGAGTATGAGTATGAGTATAAGTATGAGAATGAGTATGAGTGTGAGTATGAGAATGAGTATGAGTATGTGTATGAGTATGAGTATGAGTATGAGTATGAGTATGAGTGTGAGTGCGAATGTGAGTATGAGCATGTGTATGAGTATGAGTATGAGTATGAGTATGAGTATGAGTATGAGTATGAGTGTGAGTGTGAGTGCGAATGTGAGTATGAGCATGTGTATGAGTATGAGTATGAGTATGAGTATGAGTATGAGTATGAGTATGAGTGTGAGTGTGAGTGCGAATGTGAGTATGAGCATGTGTATGAGTATGAGTATGAGTATGACTATGAGTATGAGTATGAGCATGAGCATGAGCATGAGCATGAGCGTGAGCGTGAGAATAAGCATGAGTATGAGTTTAACTATGAGTATGAGTACGAGTATGCGTATGAATATGAGTATGAGTATGAGTATGAGTATGAGTATGAGTATGAGTATGAGTATGAGTATAAGTATGAGTATGAGTATGAGTATGAGTATGAGTATGAGTATGAGTATGAGTATGAGTATGAGTATGAGTATGAGTATGAGTATGAGTATAAGTATGAGTATGAGTATGAGTATGAGTATGAGTATGAGTATGAGTATGAGTATGAGTATGTGCATGAGTATGAGTATGTGTATGAGTATGAGTATGAGTATGAGTATGAGTATGACTATGAGTATGAGTATGAGTATGAGCATGAGCATGAGCATGAGCATGAGCGTGAGCGTGAGAATAAGCATGAGTATGAGTTTAACTATGAGTATGAGTACGAATATGCGTATGAATATGAGTATGAGTATGAGTATGAGTATGGGTATGAGTATGAGTATGAGTATGAGTATGAGTATAAGAATGAGCATGAGCATGAGTATGAGTATGAGTATGAGTATGAGTATGAGTATGAGTATAAGTATGAGTATGAGTATGAGTACGAGTATGAGTATGAGTATAAGTATTAGTATGAGTATGAGTACGAGTATTAGTATGAGTATGAGTATGAGTATGAGTATGAGTTTAAGTATGAGTATGAGTATGAGTATGTGCATGAGTATGAGTATGTGTATGAGTATGAGTATGATTATGAGTATGAGTATGAGTATGAGTATGAGTATAAGTATGAGAATGAGTATGAGTGTGAGTATGAGAATGAGTATTAGTATGAGTATGAGTATGAGTTTGAGTATGAGTATGAGTATGAGTATGAGTATGAGTATGAGTATGAGTATGAGTATGAGTATGAGTATGAGTATGAGTATGAGTATGAGTATGAGTATGAGTATGAGTATGAGTATGAGTATAAGTATGAGTATGAGTATGAGTATGAGTATGAGTATGGGTATGAGTATGAGTATGAGTATGAGTATGAGTATGAGTATGAGTATGAGTATGAGTATGAGTATGAGTATAAGTATTAGTATGAGTATGAGTGTGAGTATGAGAATGAGTATTAGTATGAGTATGAGTATGAGTTTGAGTATGAGTATGAGTATGAGTATGAGTATGAGTATGAGTATGAGTATGAGTATGAGTATGAGTATAAGTATGAGAATGAGTATGAGTGTGAGTATGAGAATGAGTATGAGTATGTGTATGAGTATGAGTATGATTATGTGTATGAGTATGAGTATGAGTATGAGTATGAGTATGAGTATGAGTATGAGTATGAGTATGAGTATGAGTTTAAGTATGAGTATGAGTATGAGTATGTGCATGAGTATGAGTATGTGTATGAGTATGAGTATGAGTATGAGTTTAAGTGTGAGTATGAGTATGAGTATGAATATGAGTATAAGTATTAGTATTAGTATGAGTATGAGTACGAGTATTAGTATGAGTATGAGTATGAGTATGAGTTTAAGTACGAGTATGAGTATGAGTATGTGCATGAGTATGAGTATGAGTATGTGTATGATTATGAGTATGAGTATGAGTATGAGTATGAGTATGAGTATGAGTATGAGTATGAGTATAAGTATGAGAATGAGTATGAGTGTGAGTATGAGAATGAGTATGAGTATGTGTATGAGTATGAGTATGAGTATGAGTACGAGTATTAGTATGAGTATGAGTATGAGTATGAGTTTAAGTGTGAGTATGAGTATGAGCATGAGTATGAGTATGAGTATGAGTATGAGTATGAGTATAAGTATTAGTATGAGTATGAGTATGAGTTAAAGTATGAGTATGAGTATGAGTATGTGCATGAGTATGAGTATGTGTATGAGTATGAGTATGAGTATGAGTATGAGTATGAGTATGAGTATGTGTATGAGTATGAGTATGAGTATGAGTATGAGTATGAGTATGAGTATGAGTATGAGTATGAGTATGAGTATGAGTATGAGTATGAGTATAAGTATTAGTATGAGTATGAGTAGGAGTACGAGTAGGAGTACGAGTATGCGTATGAGTATGAGTATGAGTATGAGTATGAGTATGAGTATGAGTGTGAGTGTGAGTGCGAATGTGAGTATGAGCATGTGTATGAGTATGAGTATGAGTATGACTATGAGTATGAGTATGAGTATGAGCATGAGCATGAGCATGAGCATGAGCGTGAGCGTGAGAATAAGCATGAGTATGAGTTTAACTATGAGTATGAGTACGAGTATGCGTATGAGTATGAGCATGAGCATGAGCATGAGCATGAGCGTGAGCGTGAGAATAAGCATGAGTATGAGTTTAACTATGAGTATGAGTACGAGTATGCGTATGAATATGAGTATGAGTATGAGTATGAGTATGAGTATGGGTATGAGTATGAGTATGAGTATAAGAATGAGCATGAGCTGAAGTATGAGTATGAGTATGATTATGAGTATGAGTATGAGTATGAGTATAAGTATGAGTATGAGTATGAGTATGAGTATGAGTATAAGTATTAGTATGAGTATGAGTACGAGTATTAGTATGAGTATGAGTATGAGTATGAGTATGAGTATGAGTATGAGTATGATTCTGTGTATGAGTATAAGTATGAGAATGAGTATGAGTGTGAGTATGAGAATGAGTATGAGTATGTGTATGAGTATGAGTTTGAGTATGAGTATGAGTATGAGTATGAGTATGAGTATGAGTATGAGTATGAGTATGAGTATGAGTATGAGTATAAGTATGAGTATGAGTATGAGTATGAGTATGAGTATGAGTATGAGTATGAGTATGAGTATGAGTATGAGTATGAGTATGAGTACGAGTATGAGTATGAGTATGAGTATGAGTATGAGTATGAGTATGAGTATGAGTATGAGTATGAGTATGAGTATGAGTATAAGTATGAGTATGAGTATGAGTATGAGTATGAGTATGAGTATGAGTATGAGTATGAGTATGAGTATGAGTATGTGTATGAGTATGAGTATGAGTATGAGTATGAGTATGAGTATGAGTATGAGTATAAGTATGAGAATGAGTATGAGTGTGAGTATGAGAATGAGTATGAGTATGTGTATGAGTATGAGTATGATTATGAGTATGAGTATGAGTATGAGTATGAGTATGAGTATGAGTATGAGTATGAGTATGAGTATGAGTATGAGTATGAGTTTAAGTATGAGTATGAGTATGAGTATGTGCATGAGTATGAGTATGTGTATGAGTATGAATATGAGTATAAGTATTAGTATTAGTATGAGTATGAGTACGAGTATTAGTATGAGTATGAGTATGAGTATGAGTTTAAGTATGAGTATGAGTATGAGTATGTGCATGAGTATGAGTATGAGTATGTGTATGATTATGAGTATGAGTATGAGTATGAGTATGAGTATGAGTATGAGTATGAGTATAAGTATGAGAATGAGTATGAGTGTGAGTATGAGAATGAGTATGAGTATGTGTATGAGTATGAGTATGAGTATGAGTACGAGTATTAGTATGAGTATGAGTATGAGTATGAGTTTAAGTGTGAGTATGAGTATGAGCATGAGTATGAGTATGAGTATGAGTATGAGTATGAGTATAAGTATTAGTATGAGTATGAGTATGAGTTAAAGTATGAGTATGAGTATGAGTATGTGCATGAGTATGAGTATGTGTATGAGTATGAGTATGAGTATGAGTATGAGTATGAGTATGTGTATGAGTATGAGTATGAGTATGAGTATGAGTATGAGTATGAGTATGAGTATGAGTATGAGTATGAGTATGAGTATGAGTATGAGTATAAGTATTAGTATGAGTATGAGTAGGAGTACGAGTAGGAGTACGAGTATGCGTATGAGTATGAGTATGAGTATGAGTATGAGTATGAGTATGAGTGTGAGTGTGAGTGCGAATGTGAGTATGAGCATGTGTATGAGTATGAGTATGAGTATGACTATGAGTATGAGTATGAGTATGAGCATGAGCATGAGCATGAGCATGAGCGTGAGCGTGAGAATAAGCATGAGTATGAGTTTAACTATGAGTATGAGTACGAGTATGCGTATGAGTATGAGCATGAGCATGAGCATGAGCATGAGCGTGAGCGTGAGAATAAGCATGAGTATGAGTTTAACTATGAGTATGAGTACGAGTATGCGTATGAATATGAGTATGAGTATGAGTATGAGTATGAGTATGGGTATGAGTATGAGTATGAGTATGAGTATAAGAATGAGCATGAGCTGAAGTATGAGTATGAGTATGATTATGAGTATGAGTATGAGTATGAGTATAAGTATGAGTATGAGTATGAGTATGAGTATGAGTATAAGTATTAGTATGAGTATGAGTACGAGTATTAGTATGAGTATGAGTATGAGTATGAGTATGAGTATGAGTATGAGTATGATTCTGTGTATGAGTATAAGTATGAGAATGAGTATGAGTGTGAGTATGAGAATGAGTATGAGTATGTGTATGAGTATGAGTTTGAGTATGAGTATGAGTATGAGTATGAGTATGAGTATGAGTATGAGTATGAGTATGAGTATGAGTATGAGTATGAGTATAAGTATGAGTATGAGTATGAGTATGAGTATGAGTATGAGTATGAGTATGAGTATGAGTATGAGTATGAGTATGAGTATGAGTATGAGTATGAGTATGAGTATGAGTACGAGTATGAGTATGAGTATGAGTATGAGTATGAGTATGAGTATGAGTATGAGTATGAGTATGAGTATGAGTATGAGTATAAGTATGAGTATGAGTATGAGTATGAGTATGAGTATGAGTATGAGTATGAGTATGAGTATGAGTATGAGTATGTGTATGAGTATGAGTATGAGTATGAGTATGAGTATGAGTATGAGTATGAGTATAAGTATGAGAATGAGTATGAGTGTGAGTATGAGAATGAGTATGAGTATGTGTATGAGTATGAGTATGATTATGAGTATGAGTATGAGTATGAGTATGAGTATGAGTATGAGTATGAGTATGAGTATGAGTATGAGTATGAGTATGAGTATGAGTTTAAGTATGAGTATGAGTATGAGTATGTGCATGAGTATGAGTATGTGTATGAGTATGAATATGAGTATAAGTATTAGTATTAGTATGAGTATGAGTACGAGTATTAGTATGAGTATGAGTATGAGTATGAGTTTAAGTATGAGTATGAGTATGAGTATGTGCATGAGTATGAGTATGAGTATGTGTATGATTATGAGTATGAGTATGAGTATGAGTATGAGTATGAGTATGAGTATGAGTATAAGTATGAGAATGAGTATGAGTGTGAGTATGAGAATGAGTATGAGTATGTGTATGAGTATGAGTATGAGTATGAGTACGAGTATTAGTATGAGTATGAGTATGAGTATGAGTTTAAGTGTGAGTATGAGTATGAGCATGAGTATGAGTATGAGTATGAGTATGAGTATGAGTATAAGTATTAGTATGAGTATGAGTATGAGTTAAAGTATGAGTATGAGTATGAGTATGTGCATGAGTATGAGTATGTGTATGAGTATGAGTATGAGTATGAGTATGAGTATGAGTATGTGTATGAGTATGAGTATGAGTATGAGTATGAGTATGAGTATGAGTATGAGTATGAGTATGAGTATGAGTATGAGTATGAGTATGAGTATAAGTATTAGTATGAGTATGAGTAGGAGTACGAGTAGGAGTACGAGTATGCGTATGAGTATGAGTATGAGTATGAGTATGAGTATGAGTATGAGTGTGAGTGTGAGTGCGAATGTGAGTATGAGCATGTGTATGAGTATGAGTATGAGTATGACTATGAGTATGAGTATGAGTATGAGCATGAGCATGAGCATGAGCATGAGCGTGAGCGTGAGAATAAGCATGAGTATGAGTTTAACTATGAGTATGAGTACGAGTATGCGTATGAGTATGAGCATGAGCATGAGCATGAGCATGAGCGTGAGCGTGAGAATAAGCATGAGTATGAGTTTAACTATGAGTATGAGTACGAGTATGCGTATGAATATGAGTATGAGTATGAGTATGAGTATGAGTATGGGTATGAGTATGAGTATGAGTATGAGTATAAGAATGAGCATGAGCTGAAGTATGAGTATGAGTATGATTATGAGTATGAGTATGAGTATGAGTATAAGTATGAGTATGAGTATGAGTATGAGTATGAGTATAAGTATTAGTATGAGTATGAGTACGAGTATTAGTATGAGTATGAGTATGAGTATGAGTATGAGTATGAGTATGAGTATGATTCTGTGTATGAGTATAAGTATGAGAATGAGTATGAGTGTGAGTATGAGAATGAGTATGAGTATGTGTATGAGTATGAGTTTGAGTATGAGTATGAGTATGAGTATGAGTATGAGTATGAGTATGAGTATGAGTATGAGTATGAGTATGAGTATAAGTATGAGTATGAGTATGAGTATGAGTATGAGTATGAGTATGAGTATGAGTATGAGTATGAGTATGAGTATGAGTATGAGTACGAGTATGAGTATGAGTATGAGTATGAGTATGAGTATGAGTATGAGTATGAGTATGAGTATGAGTATGAGTATGAGTATAAGTATGAGTATGAGTATGAGTATGAGTATGAGTATGAGTATGAGTATGAGTATGAGTATGAGTATGAGTATGAGTATGTGTATGAGTATGAGTATGAGTATGAGTATGAGTATGAGTATGAGTATGAGTATAAGTATGAGAATGAGTATGAGTGTGAGTATGAGAATGAGTATGAGTATGTGTATGAGTATGAGTATGATTATGAGTATGAGTATGAGTATGAGTATGAGTATGAGTATGAGTATGAGTATGAGTATGAGTATGAGTATGAGTATGAGTTTAAGTATGAGTATGAGTATGAGTATGTGCATGAGTATGAGTATGTGTATGAGTATGAATATGAGTATGAGTTTAAGTGTGAGTATGAGTATGAGTATGAATATGAGTATAAGTATTAGTATTAGTATGAGTATGAGTACGAGTATTAGTATGAGTATGAGTATGAGTATGAGTTTAAGTATGAGTATGAGTATGAGTATGTGCATGAGTATGAGTATGAGTATGTGTATGATTATGAGTATGAGTATGAGTATGAGTATGAGTATGAGTATGAGTATGAGTATAAGTATGAGAATGAGTATGAGTGTGTGTATGAGAATGAGTATGAGTATGTGTATGAGTATGAGTATGAGTATGAGTACGAGTATTAGTATGAGTATGAGTATGAGTATGAGTTTAAGTGTGAGTATGAGTATGAGCATGAGTATGAGTATGAGTATGAGTATGAGTATGAGTATAAGTATTAGTATGAGTATGAGTATGAGTTAAAGTATGAGTATGAGTATGAGTATGAGTATGTGCATGAGTATGAGTATGTGTATGAGTATGAGTATGAGTATGAGTATGAGTATGAGTATGTGTATGAGTATGAGTATGAGTATGAGTATGAGTATGAGTATGAGTATGAGTATGAGTATGAGTATGAGTATGAGTATGAGTATGAGTATAAGTATTAGTATGAGTATGAGTAGGAGTACGAGTAGGAGTACGAGTATGCGTATGAGTATGAGTATGAGTATGAGTATGAGTATAAGTATGAGAATGAGTATGAGTGTGAGTATGAGAATGAGTATGAGTATGTGTATGAGTATGAGTATGATTATGAGTATGAGTATGAGTATGAGTATGAGTATGAGTATGAGTATGAGTATGAGTATGAGTATGAGTATGAGTATGAGTTTAAGTATGAGTATGAGTATGTGCATGAGTATGAGTATGTGTATGAGTATGAATATGAGTATGAGTTTAAGTGTGAGTATGAGTATGAGTATGAATATGAGTATAAGTATTAGTATTAGTATGAGTATGAGTACGAGTATTAGTATGAGTATGAGTATGAGTATGAGTTTAAGTATGAGTATGAGTATGAGTATGTGCATGAGTATGAGTATGAGTATGTGTATGATTATGAGTATGAGTATGAGTATGAGTATGAGTATGAGTATGAGTATAAGTATGAGAATGAGTATGAGTGTGAGTATGAGAATGAGTATGAGTATGTGTATGAGTATGAGTATGAGTATGAGTATGAGTATGAGTATGAGTATGAGTATGTGCATGAGTATGAGTATGAGTATGTGTATAATTATGAGTATGAGTATGAGTATGAGTATGAGTATGAGTATGAGTATAAGTATGAGAATGAGTATGAGTGTGAGTATGAGAATGAGTATGAGTATGTGTATGAGTATGAGTATGAGTATGAGTATGAGTATGAGTATGAGTATGAGTATGAGTATGAGTATGAGTATGAGTTTAAGTATGAGTATGAGTATGAGTATGAGTATAAGTATTAGTATGAGTATGAGTACGAGTATAAGTATTAGTATGAGTATGTGTATGAGTATGAGTATGAGTATGAGTATGAGTATGAGTATGAGTATAAGTATGAGTATGAGTATGAGTACGAGTATTAGTATGAGTATGAGTATGAGTATGAGTATGTGTATGAGTATGAGTATGAGTATGAGTATGAGTATGAGTATGAGTATGAGTATAAGTATGAGAATGAGTATGAGTGTGAGTATGAGAATGAGTATGAGTATGTGTATGAGTATGAGTATGAGTATGAGTATGAGTATGAGTGTGAGTGCGAATGTGAGTATGAGCATGTGTATGAGTATGAGTATGAGTATGAGTATGAGTATGAGTATGAGTATGAGTGTGAGTGTGAGTGCGAATGTGAGTATGAGCATGTGTATGAGTATGAGTATGAGTATGACTATGAGTATGAGTATGAGTATGAGCATGAGCATGAGCATGAGCATGAGCGTGAGCGTGAGAATAAGCAGGAGTATGAGTTTAACTATGAGTATGAGTACGAGTATGCGTATGAATATGAGTATGAGTATGAGTATGAGTATGAGTATGAGTATGAGTATGAGTATGAGTATGAGTATAAGTATGAGAATGAGTATGAGTGTGAGTATGAGAATGAGTATGAGTATGTGTATGAGTATGAGTATGAGTATGAGTATGAGTATGAGTGTGAGTGCGAATGTGAGTATGAGCATGTGTATGAGTATGAGTATGAGTATGAGTATGAGTATGAGTATGAGTATGAGTGTGAGTGTGAGTGCGAATGTGAGTATGAGCATGTGTATGAGTATGAGTATGAGTATGAGTATGAGTATGAGTATGAGTATGAGTGTGAGTGTGAGTGCGAATGTGAGTATGAGCATGTGTATGAGTATGAGTATGAGTATGACTATGAGTATGAGTATGAGTATGAGCATGAGCATGAGCATGAGCATGAGCGTGAGCGTGAGAATAAGCATGAGTATGAGTTTAACTATGAGTATGAGTACGAGTATGCGTATGAATATGAGTATGAGTATGAGTATGAGTATGAGTATGAGTATGAGTATGAGTATGAGTATAAGTATGAGTATGAGTATGAGTATGAGTATGAGTATGAGTATGAGTATGAGTATGAGTATGTGTATGAGTATGAGTATAAGTATGAGTATGAGTATGAGTATGAGTATGAGTATGAGTATGAGTATGAGTATGAGTATGTGCATGAGTATGAGTATGTGTATGAGTATGAGTATGAGTATGAGTATGAGTATGACTATGAGTATGAGTATGAGTATGAGCATGAGCATGAGCATGAGCATGAGCGTGAGCGTGAGAATAAGCATGAGTATGAGTTTAACTATGAGTATGAGTACGAATATGCGTATGAATATGAGTATGAGTATGAGTATGAGTATGGGTATGAGTATGAGTATGAGTATGAGTATGAGTATAAGAATGAGCATGAGCATGAGTATGAGTATGAGTATGAGTATGAGTATGAGTATGAGTATAAGTATGAGTATGAGTATGAGTATGAGTATGAGTATGAGTATAAGTATTAGTATGAGTATGAGTACGAGTATTAGTATGAGTATGAGTATGAGTATGAGTATGAGTATGAGTTTAAGTATGAGTATGAGTATGAGTATGTGCATGAGTATGAGTATGTGTATGAGTATGAGTATGATTATGAGTATGAGTATGAGTATGAGTATGAGTATAAGTATGAGAATGAGTATGAGTGTGAGTATGAGAATGAGTATTAGTATGAGTATGAGTATGAGTTTGAGTATGAGTATGAGTATGAGTATGAGTATGAGTATGAGTATGAGTATGAGTATGAGTATGAGTATGAGTATGAGTATGAGTATGAGTATGAGTATGAGTATGAGTATGAGTATAAGTATGAGTATGAGTATGAGTATGAGTATGAGTATGAGTATGAGTATGAGTATGAGTATGAGTATGAGTATGAGTATGAGTATGAGTATGAGTATGAGTATAAGTATTAGTATGAGTATGAGTGTGAGTATGAGAATGAGTATTAGTATGAGTATGAGTATGAGTTTGAGTATGAGTATGAGTATGAGTATGAGTATGAGTATGAGTATGAGTATGAGTATGAGTATGAGTATAAGTATGAGAATGAGTATGAGTGTGAGTATGAGAATGAGTATGAGTATGTGTATGAGTATGAGTATGATTATGTGTATGAGTATGAGTATGAGTATGAGTATGAGTATGAGTATGAGTATGAGTATGAGTATGAGTATGAGTTTAAGTATGAGTATGAGTATGAGTATGTGCATGAGTATGAGTATGTGTATGAGTATGAGTATGAGTATGAGTTTAAGTGTGAGTATGAGTATGAGTATGAATATGAGTATAAGTATTAGTATTAGTATGAGTATGAGTACGAGTATTAGTATGAGTATGAGTATGAGTATGAGTTTAAGTACGAGTATGAGTATGAGTATGTGCATGAGTATGAGTATGAGTATGTGTATGATTATGAGTATGAGTATGAGTATGAGTATGAGTATGAGTATGAGTATGAGTATAAGTATGAGAATGAGTATGAGTGTGAGTATGAGAATGAGTATGAGTATGAGTATGAGTATGAGTATGAGTATGAGTATGAGTATGAGTATGAGTATGAGTATGAGTATGAGTATGAGTATAAGTATGAGTATGAGTATGAGTATGAGTATGAGTATGAGTATGAGTATGAGTATGAGTATGAGTATGAGTATGAGTATGAGTATGAGTATGAGTATGAGTATAAGTATTAGTATGAGTATGAGTGTGAGTATGAGAATGAGTATTAGTATGAGTATGAGTATGAGTTTGAGTATGAGTATGAGTATGAGTATGAGTATGAGTATGAGTATGAGTATGAGTATGAGTATAAGTATGAGAATGAGTATGAGTGTGAGTATGAGAATGAGTATGAGTATGTGTATGAGTATGAGTATGATTATGTGTATGAGTATGAGTATGAGTATGAGTATGAGTATGAGTATGAGTATGAGTATGAGTATGAGTATGAGTTTAAGTATGAGTATGAGTATGAGTATGTGCATGAGTATGAGTATGTGTATGAGTATGAGTATGAGTATGAGTTTAAGTGTGAGTATGAGTATGAGTATGAATATGAGTATAAGTATTAGTATTAGTATGAGTATGAGTACGAGTATTAGTATGAGTATGAGTATGAGTATGAGTTTAAGTATGAGTATGAGTATGAGTATGTGCATGAGTATGAGTATGAGTATGTGTATGATTATGAGTATGAGTATGAGTATGAGTATGAGTATGAGTATGAGTATGAGTATAAGTATGAGAATGAGTATGAGTGTGAGTATGAGAATGAGTATGAGTATGTGTATGAGTATGAGTATGAGTATGAGTACGAGTATTAGTATGAGTATGAGTATGAGTATGAGTTTAAGTGTGAGTATGAGTATGAGCATGAGTATGAGTATGAGTATGAGTATGAGTATGAGTATAAGTATTAGTATGAGTATGAGTATGAGTTAAAGTATGAGTATGAGTATGAGTATGTGCATGAGTATGAGTATGTGTATGAGTATGAGTATGAGTATGAGTATGAGTATGAGTATGTGTATGAGTATGAGTATGAGTATGAGTATGAGTATGAGTATGAGTATGAGTATGAGTATGAGTATGAGTATGAGTATGAGTATGAGTATAAGTATTAGTATGAGTATGAGTAGGAGTACGAGTAGGAGTACGAGTATGCGTATGAGTATGAGTATGAGTATGAGTATGAGTATGAGTATGAGTGTGAGTGTGAGTGCGAATGTGAGTATGAGCATGTGTATGAGTATGAGTATGAGTATGACTATGAGTATGAGTATGAGTATGAGCATGAGCATGAGCATGAGCATGAGCGTGAGCGTGAGAATAAGCATGAGTATGAGTTTAACTATGAGTATGAGTACGAGTATGCGTATGAGTATGAGCATGAGCATGAGCATGAGCATGAGCGTGAGCGTGAGAATAAGCATGAGTATGAGTTTAACTATGAGTATGAGTACGAGTATGCGTATGAATATGAGTATGAGTATGAGTATGAGTATGGGTATGAGTATGAGTATGAGTATGAGTATAAGAATGAGCATGAGCTGAAGTATGAGTATGAGTATGATTATGAGTATGAGTATGAGTATGAGTATAAGTATGAGTATGAGTATGAGTATGAGTATGAGTATAAGTATTAGTATGAGTATGAGTACGAGTATTAGTATGAGTATGAGTATGAGTATGAGTATGAGTATGAGTATGAGTATGATTCTGTGTATGAGTATAAGTATGAGAATGAGTATGAGTGTGAGTATGAGAATGAGTATGAGTATGTGTATGAGTATGAGTTTGAGTATGAGTATGAGTATGAGTATGAGTATGAGTATGAGTATGAGTATGAGTATGAGTATGAGTATGAGTATAAGTATGAGTATGAGTATGAGTATGAGTATGAGTATGAGTATGAGTATGAGTATGAGTATGAGTATGAGTATGAGTATGAGTACGAGTACGAGTATGAGTATGAGTATGAGTATGAGTATGAGTATGAGTATGAGTATGAGTATGAGTATGAGTATGAGTATAAGTATGAGTATGAGTATGAGTATGAGTATGAGTATGAGTATGAGTATGAGTATGAGTATGAGTATGAGTATGAGTATGTGTATGAGTATGAGTATGAGTATGAGTATGAGTATGAGTATGAGTATGAGTATAAGTATGAGAATGAGTATGAGTGTGAGTATGAGAATGAGTATGAGTATGTGTATGAGTATGAGTATGATTATGAGTATGAGTATGAGTATGAGTATGAGTATGAGTATGAGTATGAGTATGAGTATGAGTATGAGTATGAGTATGAGTTTAAGTATGAGTATGAGTATGAGTATGTGCATGAGTATGAGTATGTGTATGAGTATGAATATGAGTATGAGTTTAAGTGTGAGTATGAGTATGAGTATGAATATGAGTATAAGTATTAGTATTAGTATGAGTATGAGTACGAGTATTAGTATGAGTATGAGTATGAGTATGAGTTTAAGTATGAGTATGAGTATGAGTATGTGCATGAGTATGAGTATGAGTATGTGTATGATTATGAGTATGAGTATGAGTATGAGTATGAGTATGAGTATGAGTATGAGTATAAGTATGAGAATGAGTATGAGTGTGTGTATGAGAATGAGTATGAGTATGTGTATGAGTATGAGTATGAGTATGAGTACGAGTATTAGTATGAGTATGAGTATGAGTATGAGTTTAAGTGTGAGTATGAGTATGAGCATGAGTATGAGTATGAGTATGAGTATGAGTATGAGTATAAGTATTAGTATGAGTATGAGTATGAGTTAAAGTATGAGTATGAGTATGAGTATGAGTATGTGCATGAGTATGAGTATGTGTATGAGTATGAGTATGAGTATGAGTATGAGTATGAGTATGTGTATGAGTATGAGTATGAGTATGAGTATGAGTATGAGTATGAGTATGAGTATGAGTATGAGTATGAGTATGAGTATGAGTATGAGTATAAGTATTAGTATGAGTATGAGTAGGAGTACGAGTAGGAGTACGAGTATGCGTATGAGTATGAGTATGAGTATGAGTATGAGTATAAGTATGAGAATGAGTATGAGTGTGAGTATGAGAATGAGTATGAGTATGTGTATGAGTATGAGTATGATTATGAGTATGAGTATGAGTATGAGTATGAGTATGAGTATGAGTATGAGTATGAGTATGAGTATGAGTATGAGTATGAGTTTAAGTATGAGTATGAGTATGTGCATGAGTATGAGTATGTGTATGAGTATGAATATGAGTATGAGTTTAAGTGTGAGTATGAGTATGAGTATGAATATGAGTATAAGTATTAGTATTAGTATGAGTATGAGTACGAGTATTAGTATGAGTATGAGTATGAGTATGAGTTTAAGTATGAGTATGAGTATGAGTATGTGCATGAGTATGAGTATGAGTATGTGTATGATTATGAGTATGAGTATGAGTATGAGTATGAGTATGAGTATGAGTATAAGTATGAGAATGAGTATGAGTGTGAGTATGAGAATGAGTATGAGTATGTGTATGAGTATGAGTATGAGTATGAGTATGAGTATGAGTATGAGTATGAGTATGTGCATGAGTATGAGTATGAGTATGTGTATGATTATGAGTATGAGTATGAGTATGAGTATGAGTATGAGTATGAGTATAAGTATGAGAATGAGTATGAGTGTGAGTATGAGAATGAGTATGAGTATGTGTATGAGTATGAGTATGAGTATGAGTATGAGTATGAGTATGAGTATGAGTATGAGTATGAGTATGAGTATGAGTTTAAGTATGAGTATGAGTATGAGTATGAGTATAAGTATTAGTATGAGTATGAGTACGAGTATAAGTATTAGTATGAGTATGTGTATGAGTATGAGTATGAGTATGAGTATGAGTATGAGTATGAGTATAAGTATGAGTATGAGTATGAGTACGAGTATTAGTATGAGTATGAGTATGAGTATGAGTATGTGTATGAGTATGAGTATGAGTATGAGTATGAGTATGAGTATGAGTATGAGTATAAGTATGAGAATGAGTATGAGTGTGAGTATGAGAATGAGTATGAGTATGTGTATGAGTATGAGTATGAGTATGAGTATGAGTATGAGTGTGAGTGCGAATGTGAGTATGAGCATGTGTATGAGTATGAGTATGAGTATGAGTATGAGTATGAGTATGAGTATGAGTGTGAGTGTGAGTGCGAATGTGAGTATGAGCATGTGTATGAGTATGAGTATGAGTATGACTATGAGTATGAGTATGAGTATGAGCATGAGCATGAGCATGAGCATGAGCGTGAGCGTGAGAATAAGCAGGAGTATGAGTTTAACTATGAGTATGAGTACGAGTATGCGTATGAATATGAGTATGAGTATGAGTATGAGTATGAGTATGAGTATGAGTATGAGTATGAGTATGAGTATAAGTATGAGAATGAGTATGAGTGTGAGTATGAGAATGAGTATGAGTATGTGTATGAGTATGAGTATGAGTATGAGTATGAGTATGAGTGTGAGTGCGAATGTGAGTATGAGCATGTGTATGAGTATGAGTATGAGTATGAGTATGAGTATGAGTATGAGTATGAGTGTGAGTGTGAGTGCGAATGTGAGTATGAGCATGTGTATGAGTATGAGTATGAGTATGAGTATGAGTATGAGTATGAGTATGAGTGTGAGTGTGAGTGCGAATGTGAGTATGAGCATGTGTATGAGTATGAGTATGAGTATGACTATGAGTATGAGTATGAGTATGAGCATGAGCATGAGCATGAGCATGAGCGTGAGCGTGAGAATAAGCATGAGTATGAGTTTAACTATGAGTATGAGTACGAGTATGCGTATGAATATGAGTATGAGTATGAGTATGAGTATGAGTATGAGTATGAGTATGAGTATGAGTATAAGTATGAGTATGAGTATGAGTATGAGTATGAGTATGAGTATGAGTATGAGTATGAGTATGAGTATGTGTATGAGTATGAGTATAAGTATGAGTATGAGTATGAGTATGAGTATGAGTATGAGTATGAGTATGAGTATGAGTATGTGCATGAGTATGAGTATGTGTATGAGTATGAGTATGAGTATGAGTATGAGTATGACTATGAGTATGAGTATGAGTATGAGCATGAGCATGAGCATGAGCATGAGCGTGAGCGTGAGAATAAGCATGAGTATGAGTTTAACTATGAGTATGAGTACGAATATGCGTATGAATATGAGTATGAGTATGAGTATGAGTATGGGTATGAGTATGAGTATGAGTATGAGTATGAGTATAAGAATGAGCATGAGCATGAGTATGAGTATGAGTATGAGTATGAGTATGAGTATGAGTATAAGTATGAGTATGAGTATGAGTATGAGTATGAGTATGAGTATAAGTATTAGTATGAGTATGAGTACGAGTATTAGTATGAGTATGAGTATGAGTATGAGTATGAGTATGAGTTTAAGTATGAGTATGAGTATGAGTATGTGCATGAGTATGAGTATGTGTATGAGTATGAGTATGATTATGAGTATGAGTATGAGTATGAGTATGAGTATAAGTATGAGAATGAGTATGAGTGTGAGTATGAGAATGAGTATTAGTATGAGTATGAGTATGAGTTTGAGTATGAGTATGAGTATGAGTATGAGTATGAGTATGAGTATGAGTATGAGTATGAGTATGAGTATGAGTATGAGTATGAGTATGAGTATGAGTATGAGTATGAGTATGAGTATGAGTATGAGTATGAGTATGAGTATGAGTATGAGTATGAGTATGAGTATGAGTATGAGTATGAGTATGAGTATGAGTATGAGTATGAGTATGAGTATGAGTATAAGTATTAGTATGAGTATGAGTGTGAGTATGAGAATGAGTATTAGTATGAGTATGAGTATGAGTTTGAGTATGAGTATGAGTATGAGTATGAGTATGAGTATGAGTATGAGTATGAGTATGAGTATGAGTATAAGTATGAGAATGAGTATGAGTGTGAGTATGAGAATGAGTATGAGTATGTGTATGAGTATGAGTATGATTATGTGTATGAGTATGAGTATGAGTATGAGTATGAGTATGAGTATGAGTATGAGTATGAGTATGAGTATGAGTTTAAGTATGAGTATGAGTATGAGTATGTGCATGAGTATGAGTATGTGTATGAGTATGAGTATGAGTATGAGTTTAAGTGTGAGTATGAGTATGAGTATGAATATGAGTATAAGTATTAGTATTAGTATGAGTATGAGTACGAGTATTAGTATGAGTATGAGTATGAGTATGAGTTTAAGTACGAGTATGAGTATGAGTATGTGCATGAGTATGAGTATGAGTATGTGTATGATTATGAGTATGAGTATGAGTATGAGTATGAGTATGAGTATGAGTATGAGTATAAGTATGAGAATGAGTATGAGTGTGAGTATGAGAATGAGTATGAGTATGAGTATGAGTATGAGTATGAGTATGAGTATGAGTATGAGTATGAGTATGAGTATGAGTATGAGTATGAGTATAAGTATGAGTATGAGTATGAGTATGAGTATGAGTATGAGTATGAGTATGAGTATGAGTATGAGTATGAGTATGAGTATGAGTATGAGTATGAGTATGAGTATAAGTATTAGTATGAGTATGAGTGTGAGTATGAGAATGAGTATTAGTATGAGTATGAGTATGAGTTTGAGTATGAGTATGAGTATGAGTATGAGTATGAGTATGAGTATGAGTATGAGTATGAGTATGAGTATAAGTATGAGAATGAGTATGAGTGTGAGTATGAGAATGAGTATGAGTATGTGTATGAGTATGAGTATGATTATGTGTATGAGTATGAGTATGAGTATGAGTATGAGTATGAGTATGAGTATGAGTATGAGTATGAGTATGAGTTTAAGTATGAGTATGAGTATGAGTATGTGCATGAGTATGAGTATGTGTATGAGTATGAGTATGAGTATGAGTTTAAGTGTGAGTATGAGTATGAGTATGAATATGAGTATAAGTATTAGCATTAGTATGAGTATGAGTACGAGTATTAGTATGAGTATGAGTATGAGTATGAGTTTAAGTACGAGTATGAGTATGAGTATGTGCATGAGTATGAGTATGTGTATGATTATGAGTATGAGTATGAGTATGAGTATGAGTATGAGTATGAGTATGAGTATAAGTATGAGAATGAGTATGAGTGTGAGTATGAGAATGAGTATGAGTATGTGTATGAGTATGAGTATGAGTATGAGTACGAGTATTAGTATGAGTATGAGTATGAGTATGAGTTTAAGTGTGAGTATGAGTATGAGCATGAGTATGAGTATGAGTATGAGTATGAGTATGAGTATAAGTATTAGTATGAGTATGAGTATGAGTTAAAGTATGAGTATGAGTATGAGTATGTGCATGAGTATGAGTATGTGTATGAGTATGAGTATGAGTATGAGTATGAGTATGAGTATGTGTATGAGTATGAGTATGAGTATGAGTATGAGTATGAGTATGAGTATGAGTATGAGTATGAGTATGAGTATGAGTATGAGTATAAGTATTAGTATGAGTATGAGTAGGAGTACGAGTAGGAGTACGAGTATGCGTATGAGTATGAGTATGAGTATGAGTATGAGTATGAGTATGAGTATGAGTGTGAGTGTGAGTGCGAATGTGAGTATGAGCATGTGTATGAGTATGAGTATGAGTATGACTATGAGTATGAGTATGAGTATGAGCATGAGCATGAGCATGAGCATGAGCGTGAGCGTGAGAATAAGCATGAGTATGAGTTTAACTATGAGTATGAGTACGAGTATGCGTATGAGTATGAGCATGAGCATGAGCATGAGCATGAGCGTGAGCGTGAGAATAAGCATGAGTATGAGTTTAACTATGAGTATGAGTACGAGTATGCGTATGAATATGAGTATGAGTATGAGTATGAGTATGAGTATGGGTATGAGTATGAGTATGAGTATGAGTATAAGAATGAGCATGAGCTGAAGTATGAGTATGAGTATGATTATGAGTATGAGTATGAGTATGAGTATAAGTATGAGTATGAGTATGAGTATGAGTATGAGTATAAGTATTAGTATGAGTATGAGTACGAGTATTAGTATGAGTATGAGTATGAGTATGAGTATGAGTATGAGTATGAGTATGATTCTGTGTATGAGTATAAGTATGAGAATGAGTATGAGTGTGAGTATGAGAATGAGTATGAGTATGTGTATGAGTATGAGTTTGAGTATGAGTATGAGTATGAGTATGAGTATGAGTATGAGTATGAGTATGAGTATGAGTATGAGTATGAGTATAAGTATGAGTATGAGTATGAGTATGAGTATGAGTATGAGTATGAGTATAAGTATTAGTATGAGTATGAGTATGATTATGAGTATGAGTATGAGTATGAGTATAAGTATGAGAATGAGTATGAGTGTGAGTATGAGAATGAGTATTAGTATGAGTATGAGTATGAGTTTGAGTATGAGTATGAGTATGAGTATGAGTATGAGTATGAGTATGAGTATGAGTACGAGTATGAGTATGAGTATGAGTATGAGTATGAGTATGAGTATGAGTATGAGTATGAGTATGAGTATGAGTATGAGTATGAGTATAAGTATGAGTATGAGTATGAGTATGAGTATGAGTATGAGTATGAGTATGAGTATGAGTATGAGTATGAGTATGAGTATGTGTATGAGTATGAGTATGAGTATGAGTATGAGTATGAGTATGAGTATGAGTATAAGTATGAGAATGAGTATGAGTGTGAGTATGAGAATGAGTATGAGTATGTGTATGAGTATGAGTATGATTATGAGTATGAGTATGAGTATGAGTATGAGTATGAGTATGAGTATGAGTATGAGTATGAGTATGAGTATGAGTATGAGTTTAAGTATGAGTATGAGTATGAGTATGTGCATGAGTATGAGTATGTGTATGAGTATGAATATGAGTATGAGTTTAAGTGTGAGTATGAGTATGAATATGAGTATAAGTATTAGTATTAGTATGAGTATGAGTACGAGTATTAGTATGAGTATGAGTATGAGTATGAGTTTAAGTATGAGTATGAGTATGAGTATGTGCATGAGTATGAGTATGAGTATGTGTATGATTATGAGTATGAGTATGAGTATGAGTATGAGTATGAGTATGAGTATGAGTATGAGTATAAGTATGAGAATGAGTATGAGTGTGTGTATGAGAATGAGTATGAGTATGTGTATGAGTATGAGTATGAGTATGAGTACGAGTATTAGTATGAGTATGAGTATGAGTATGAGTTTAAGTGTGAGTATGAGTATGAGCATGAGTATGAGTATGAGTATGAGTATGAGTATGAGTATAAGTATTAGTATGAGTATGAGTATGAGTTAAAGTATGAGTATGAGTATGAGTATGTGCATGAGTATGAGTATGTGTATGAGTATGAGTATGAGTATGAGTATGAGTATGAGTATGTGTATGAGTATGAGTATGAGTATGAGTATGAGTATGAGCATGAGCATGAGCATGAGCATGAGCGTGAGCGTGAGAATAAGCATGAGTATGAGTTTAACTATGAGTATGAGTACGAGTATGCGTATGAATATGAGTATGAGTATGAGTATGAGTATGAGTATGAGTATGAGTATGAGTATGAGTATAAGTATGAGTATGAGTATGAGTATGAGTATGAGTATGAGTATGAGTATGAGTATGAGTATGAGTATGAGTATGAGTATGAGTATGAGTATGAGTTTAAGTATGAGTATGAGTATGAGTATGTGCATGAGTATGAGTATGTGTATGAGTATGAGTATGAGTATGAGTTTAAGTGTGAGTATGAGTATGAGTATGAATATGAGTATAAGTATTAGTATTAGTATGAGTATGAGTACGAGTATTAGTATGAGTATGAGTATGAGTATGAGTTTAAGTACGAGTATGAGTATGAGTATGTGCATGAGTATGAGTATGAGTATGTGTATGATTATGAGTATGAGTATGAGTATGAGTATGAGTATGAGTATGAGTATGAGTATAAGTATGAGAATGAGTATGAGTGTGAGTATGAGAATGAGTATGAGTATGTGTATGAGTATGAGTATGAGTATGAGTACGAGTATTAGTATGAGTATGAGTATGAGTATGAGTTTAAGTGTGAGTATGAGTATGAGCATGAGTATGAGTATGAGTATGAGTATGAGTATGAGTATAAGTATTAGTATGAGTATGAGTATGAGTTAAAGTATGAGTATGAGTATGAGTATGTGCATGAGTATGAGTATGTGTATGAGTATGAGTATGAGTATGAGTATGAGTATGAGTATGTGTATGAGTATGAGTATGAGTATGAGTATGAGTATGAGTATGAGTATGAGTATGAGTATGAGTATGAGTATGAGTATGAGTATAAGTATTAGTATGAGTATGAGTAGGAGTACGAGTAGGAGTACGAGTATGCGTATGAGTATGAGTATGAGTATGAGTATGAGTATGAGTATGAGTGTGAGTGTGAGTGCGAATGTGAGTATGAGCATGTGTATGAGTATGAGTATGAGTATGACTATGAGTATGAGTATGAGTATGAGCATGAGCATGAGCATGAGCATGAGCGTGAGCGTGAGAATAAGCATGAGTATGAGTTTAACTATGAGTATGAGTACGAGTATGCGTATGAGTATGAGCATGAGCATGAGCATGAGCATGAGCGTGAGCGTGAGAATAAGCATGAGTATGAGTTTAACTATGAGTATGAGTACGAGTATGCGTATGAATATGAGTATGAGTATGAGTATGAGTATGAGTATGGGTATGAGTATGAGTATGAGTATGAGTATAAGAATGAGCATGAGCTGAAGTATGAGTATGAGTATGATTATGAGTATGAGTATGAGTATGAGTATAAGTATGAGTATGAGTATGAGTATGAGTATGAGTATAAGTATTAGTATGAGTATGAGTACGAGTATTAGTATGAGTATGAGTATGAGTATGAGTATGAGTATGAGTATGAGTATGATTCTGTGTATGAGTATAAGTATGAGAATGAGTATGAGTGTGAGTATGAGAATGAGTATGAGTATGTGTATGAGTATGAGTTTGAGTATGAGTATGAGTATGAGTATGAGTATGAGTATGAGTATGAGTATGAGTATGAGTATGAGTATGAGTATAAGTATGAGTATGAGTATGAGTATGAGTATGAGTATGAGTATGAGTATAAGTATTAGTATGAGTATGAGTATGATTATGAGTATGAGTATGAGTATGAGTATAAGTATGAGAATGAGTATGAGTGTGAGTATGAGAATGAGTATTAGTATGAGTATGAGTATGAGTTTGAGTATGAGTATGAGTATGAGTATGAGTATGAGTATGAGTATGAGTATGAGTACGAGTATGAGTATGAGTATGAGTATGAGTATGAGTATGAGTATGAGTATGAGTATGAGTATGAGTATGAGTATGAGTATAAGTATGAGTATGAGTATGAGTATGAGTATGAGTATGAGTATGAGTATGAGTATGAGTATGAGTATGAGTATGAGTATGTGTATGAGTATGAGTATGAGTATGAGTATGAGTATGAGTATGAGTATGAGTATAAGTATGAGAATGAGTATGAGTGTGAGTATGAGAATGAGTATGAGTATGTGTATGAGTATGAGTATGATTATGAGTATGAGTATGAGTATGAGTATGAGTATGAGTATGAGTATGAGTATGAGTATGAGTATGAGTATGAGTATGAGTTTAAGTATGAGTATGAGTATGAGTATGTGCATGAGTATGAGTATGTGTATGAGTATGAATATGAGTATGAGTTTAAGTGTGAGTATGAGTATGAGTATGAATATGAGTATAAGTATTAGTATTAGTATGAGTATGAGTACGAGTATTAGTATGAGTATGAGTATGAGTATGAGTTTAAGTATGAGTATGAGTATGAGTATGTGCATGAGTATGAGTATGAGTATGTGTATGATTATGAGTATGAGTATGAGTATGAGTATGAGTATGAGTATGAGTATGAGTATAAGTATGAGAATGAGTATGAGTGTGTGTATGAGAATGAGTATGAGTATGTGTATGAGTATGAGTATGAGTATGAGTACGAGTATTAGTATGAGTATGAGTATGAGTATGAGTTTAAGTGTGAGTATGAGTATGAGCATGAGTATGAGTATGAGTATGAGTATGAGTATGAGTATAAGTATTAGTATGAGTATGAGTATGAGTTAAAGTATGAGTATGAGTATGAGTATGTGCATGAGTATGAGTATGTGTATGAGTATGAGTATGAGTATGAGTATGAGTATGAGTATGTGTATGAGTATGAGTATGAGTATGAGTATGAGTATGAGTATGAGTATGAGTATGAGTATGAGTATGAGTATGAGTATGAGTATAAGTATTAGTATGAGTATGAGTAGGAGTACGAGTAGGAGTACGAGTATGCGTATGAGTATGAGTATGAGTATGAGTATGAGTATAAGTATGAGAATGAGTATGAGTGTGAGTATGAGAATGAGTATGAGTATGTGTATGAGTATGAGTATGATTATGAGTATGAGTATGAGTATGAGTATGAGTATGAGTATGAGTATGAGTATGAGTATGAGTATGAGTATGAGTTTAAGTATGAGTATGAGTATGAGTATGTGCATGAGTATGAGTATGTGTATGAGTATGAATATGAGTATGAGTTTAAGTGTGAGTATGAGTATGAGTATGAATATGAGTATAAGTATTAGTATTAGTATGAGTATGAGTACGAGTATTAGTATGAGTATGAGTATGAGTATGAGTTTAAGTATGAGTATGAGTATGAGTATGTGCATGAGTATGAGTATGAGTATGTGTATGATTATGAGTATGAGTATGAGTATGAGTATGAGTATGAGTATGAGTATAAGTATGAGAATGAGTATGAGTGTGAGTATGAGAATGAGTATGAGTATGTGTATGAGTATGAGTATGAGTATGAGTATGAGTATGAGTATGAGTATGAGTATGAGTATGAGTATGAGTATGAGTTTAAGTATGAGTATGAGTATGAGTATGAGTATAAGTATTAGTATGAGTATGAGTACGAGTATTAGTATGAGTATGAGTATGAGTATGAGTTTAAGTGTGAGTATGAGTATGAGCATGAGTATGAGTATGAGTATAAGTATTAGTATGAGTATGTGTATGAGTATGAGTATGAGTATGAGTATGAGTATGAGTATGAGTATAAGTATGAGTATGAGTATGAGTACGAGTATTAGTATGAGTATGAGTATGAGTATGAGTATGTGTATGAGTATGAGTATGAGTATGAGTATGAGTATGAGTATGAGTATGAGTATAAGTATGAGAATGAGTATGAGTGTGAGTATGAGAATGAGTATGAGTATGTGTATGAGTATGAGTATGAGTATGAGTATGAGTATGAGTGTGAGTGCGAATGTGAGTATGAGCATGTGTATGAGTATGAGTATGAGTATGAGTATGAGTATGAGTATGAGTATGAGTGTGAGTGTGAGTGCGAATGTGAGTATGAGCATGTGTATGAGTATGAGTATGAGTATGACTATGAGTATGAGTATGAGTATGAGCATGAGCATGAGCATGAGCATGAGCGTGAGCGTGAGAATAAGCATGAGTATGAGTTTAACTATGAGTATGAGTACGAGTATGCGTATGAATATGAGTATGAGTATGAGTATGAGTATGAGTATGAGTATGAGTATGAGTATGAGTATAAGTATGAGAATGAGTATGAGTGTGAGTATGAGAATGAGTATGAGTATGTGTATGAGTATGAGTATGAGTATGAGTATGAGTATGAGTGTGAGTGCGAATGTGAGTATGAGCATGTGTATGAGTATGAGTATGAGTATGAGTATGAGTATGAGTATGAGTATGAGTGTGAGTGTGAGTGCGAATGTGAGTATGAGCATGTGTATGAGTATGAGTATGAGTATGAGTATGAGTATGAGTATGAGTATGAGTGTGAGTGTGAGTGCGAATGTGAGTATGAGCATGTGTATGAGTATGAGTATGAGTGTGAGTGTGAGTGCGAATGTGAGTATGAGCATGTGTATGAGTATGAGTATGAGTATGACTATGAGTATGAGTATGAGTATGAGCATGAGCATGAGCATGAGCATGAGCGTGAGCGTGAGAATAAGCATGAGTATGAGTTTAACTATGAGTATGAGTACGAGTATGCGTATGAATATGAGTATGAGTATGAGTATGAGTATGAGTATGAGTATGAGTATGAGTATGAGTATAAGTATGAGTATGAGTATGAGTATGAGTATGAGTATGAGTATGAGTATGAGTATGAGTATGAGTATGAGTATGAGTATGAGTATAAGTATGAGTATGAGTATGAGTATGAGTATGAGTATGAGTATGAGTATGAGTATGAGTATGAGTATGTGCATGAGTATGAGTATGTGTATGAGTATGAGTATGAGTATGAGTATGAGTATGACTATGAGTATGAGTATGAGTATGAGCATGAGCATGAGCATGAGCATGAGCGTGAGCGTGAGAATAAGCATGAGTATGAGTTTAACTATGAGTATGAGTACGAATATGCGTATGAATATGAGTATGAGTATGAGTATGAGTATGGGTATGAGTATGAGTATGAGTATGAGTATAAGAATGAGCATGAGCATGAGTATGAGTATGAGTATGAGTATGAGTATGAGTATGAGTATGAGTATAAGTATGAGTATGAGTATGAGTATGAGTATGAGTATGAGTATAAGTATTAGTATGAGTATGAGTACGAGTATTAGTATGAGTATGAGTATGAGTATGAGTATGAGTATGAGTTTAAGTATGAGTATGAGTATGAGTATGTGCATGAGTATGAGTATGTGTATGAGTATGAGTATGATTATGAGTATGAGTATGAGTATGAGTATGAGTATAAGTATGAGAATGAGTATGAGTGTGAGTATGAGAATGAGTATTAGTATGAGTATGAGTATGAGTTTGAGTATGAGTATGAGTATGAGTATGAGTATGAGTATGAGTATGAGTATGAGTATGAGTATGAGTATGAGTATGAGTATGAGTATGAGTATGAGTATGAGTATGAGTATAAGTATGAGTATGAGTATGAGTATGAGTATGAGTATGAGTATGAGTATGAGTATGAGTATGAGTATGAGTATGAGTATGAGTATGAGTATGAGTATGAGTATGAGTATAAGTATTAGTATGAGTATGAGTACGAGTATTAGTATGAGTATGAGTATGAGTATGAGTTTAAGTGTGAGTATGAGTATGAGCATGAGTATGAGTATGAGTATGAGTATGAGTATAAGTATTAGTATGAGTATGAGTACGAGTATTAGTATCAGTATGAGTATGAGTATGAGTTAAAGTATGAGTATGAGTATGAGTATGTGCATGAGTATGAGTATGTGTATGAGTATGTGTATGAGTATGAGTATGTGTATGAGTATGAGTATGAGTATGAGTATGAGTATGAGTATGAGTATAAGTATGGGAATGAGTATGAGTGTGAGTATGAGAATGAGTATGAGTATGTGTATGAGTATGAGTATGAGTATGAGTATGGGTATGAGTATGAGTATAAGTATGAGAATGAGTATGAGTGTGAGTATGAGAATGAGTATGAGTATGTGTATGAGTATGAGTATGAGTATGAGTATGAGTATGAGTATGAGTATGAGTATGAGTATAAGTATGAGTATGAGTATGAGTATGAGTATGAGTATGAGTATGAGTATGAGTATGAGTATAAGTATTAGTATGAGTATGAGTACGAGTATTAGTATGAGTATGAGTATGAGTATGAGTTTAAGTGTGAGTATGAGTATGAGCATGAGTATGAGTATGAGTATGAGTATGAGTATGAGTATAAGTATTAGTATGAGTATGAGTATGAGTTAAAGTATGAGTATGAGTATGAGTATGTGCATGAGTATGAGTATGTGTATGAGTATGAGTATGAGTATGAGTATGAGTATGTGTATGAGTATGAGTATGAGTATGAGTATGAGTATGAGTATGAGTATAAGTATGAGTATGAGTATAAGTATGAGTATGAGTATGAGTATGAGTATGAGTATGAGTATGAGTATGAGTATGAGTATGAGTATGAGTATGAGTATGAGTATGTGTATGAGTATGAGTATGAGTATGAGTATGAGTATGAGTATGAGTATGAGTATAAGTATGAGAATGAGTATGAGTGTGAGTATGAGAATGAGTATGAGTATGTGTATGAGTATGAGTATGATTATGAGTATGAGTATGAGTATGAGTATGAGTATGAGTATGAGTATGAGTATGAGTATGAGTATGAGTATGAGTATGAGTTTAAGTATGAGTATGAGTATGAGTATGTGCATGAGTATGAGTATGTGTATGAGTATGAATATGAGTATGAGTTTAAGTGTGAGTATGAGTATGAGTATGAATATGAGTATAAGTATTAGTATTAGTATGAGTATGAGTACGAGTATTAGTATGAGTATGAGTATGAGTATGAGTTTAAGTATGAGTATGAGTATGAGTATGTGCATGAGTATGAGTATGAGTATGTGTATGATTATGAGTATGAGTATGAGTATGAGTATGAGTATGAGTATGAGTATGAGTATAAGTATGAGAATGAGTATGAGTGTGAGTATGAGAATGAGTATGAGTATGTGTATGAGTATGAGTATGAGTATGAGTACGAGTATTAGTATGAGTATGAGTATGAGTATGAGTTTAAGTGTGAGTATGAGTATGAGCATGAGTATGAGTATGAGTATGAGTATGAGTATGAGTATAAGTATTAGAATGAGTATGAGTATGAGTTAAAGTATGAGTATGAGTATGAGTATGTGCATGAGTATGAGTATGTGTATGAGTATGAGTATGAGTATGAGTATGAGTATGAGTATGTGTATGAGTATGAGTATGAGTATGAGTATGAGTATGAGTATGAGTATGAGTATGAGTATGAGTATGAGTATGAGTATGAGTATGAGTATAAGTATTAGTATGAGTATGAGTAGGAGTACGAGTAGGAGTACGAGTATGCGTATGAGTATGAGTATGAGTATGAGTATGAGTATAAGTATGAGAATGAGTATGAGTGTGAGTATGAGAATGAGTATGAGTATGTGTATGAGTATGAGTATGATTATGAGTATGAGTATGAGTATGAGTATGAGTATGAGTATGAGTATGAGTATGAGTATGAGTATGAGTATGAGTATGAGTTTAAGTATGAGTATGAGTATGAGTATGTGCATGAGTATGAGTATGTGTATGAGTATGAATATGAGTATGAGTTTAAGTGTGAGTATGAGTATGAGTATGAATATGAGTATAAGTATTAGTATTAGTATGAGTATGAGTACGAGTATTAGTATGAGTATGAGTATGAGTATGAGTTTAAGTATGAGTATGAGTATGAGTATGTGCATGAGTATGAGTATGAGTATGTGTATGATTATGAGTATGAGTATGAGTATGAGTATGAGTATGAGTATGAGTATGAGTATAAGTATGAGAATGAGTATGAGTGTGAGTATGAGAATGAGTATGAGTATGTGTATGAGTATGAGTATGAGTATGAGTACGAGTATTAGTATGAGTATGAGTATGAGTATGAGTTTAAGTGTGAGTATGAGTATGAGCATGAGTATGAGTATGAGTATGAGTATGAGTATGAGTATGAGTATAAGTATTAGTATGAGTATGAGTATGAGTTAAAGTATGAGTATGAGTATGAGTATGTGCATGAGTATGAGTATGTGTATGAGTATGAGTATGAGTATGAGTATGAGTATGAGTATGAGTATGTGTATGAGTATGAGTATGAGTATGAGTATGAGTATGAGTATGAGTATGAGTATGAGTATGAGTATGAGTATGAGTATGAGTATGAGTATAAGTATTAGTATGAGTATGAGTAGGAGTACGAGTAGGAGTACGAGTATGCGTATGAGTATGAGTATGAGTATGAGTATGAGTATGAGTATGAGTGTGAGTGTGAGTGCGAATGTGAGTATGAGCATGTGTATGAGTATGAGTATGAGTATGACTATGAGTATGAGTATGAGTATGAGCATGAGCATGAGCATGAGCATGAGCGTGAGCGTGAGAATAAGCATGAGTATGAGTTTAACTATGAGTATGAGTACGAGTATGCGTATGAGTATGAGCATGAGCATGAGCATGAGCATGAGCGTGAGCGTGAGAATAAGCATGAGTATGAGTTTAACTATGAGTATGAGTACGAGTATGCGTATGAATATGAGTATGAGTATGAGTATGAGTATGAGTATGGGTTTGAGTATGAGTATGAGTATGATTATAAGAATGAGCATGAGCTGAAGTATGAGTATGAGTATGATTATGAGTATGAGTATGAGTATGAGTATAAGTATGAGTATGAGTATGAGTATGAGTATGAGTATAAGTATTAGTATGAGTATGAGTACGAGTATTAGTATGAGTATGAGTATGAGTATGAGTATGAGTATGAGTATGAGTATGATTCTGTGTATGAGTATAAGTATGAGAATGAGTATGAGTGTGAGTATGAGAATGAGTATGAGTATGTGTATGAGTATGAGTTTGAGTATGAGTATGAGTATGAGTATGAGTATGAGTATGAGTATGAGTATGAGTATGAGTATGAGTATGAGTATGAGTATAAGTATGAGTATGAGTATGAGTATGAGTATGAGTATGAGTATGAGTATAAGTATTAGTATGAGTATGAGTACGAGTATTAGTATGAGTATGAGTATGAGTATGAGTTTAAGTGTGAGTATGAGTATGAGCATGAGTATGAGTATGAGTATAAGTATTAGTATGAGTATGAGTACGAGTATTAGTATGAGTATGAGTATGAGTATGAGTTAAAGTATGAGTATGAGTATGAGTATGTGCATGAGTATGAGTATGTGTATGAGTATGAGTATGAGTATGAGTATGTGTATGAGTATGGGTATGAGTATGAGTATGAGTATGAGTATGAGTATGAGTATAAGTATGGGAATGAGTATGAGTGTGAGTATGAGAATGAGTATGAGTATGAGTATGAGTATGAGAATAAGAATGAGCATGAGCATGAGTATGAGTATGAGTATGAGTATGAGTATGAGTATAAGTATGAGTATGAGTATGAGTATGAGTATAAGTATTAGTATGAGTATGAGTACGAGTATTAGTATGAGTATGAGTATGAGTATGAGTATGAGTATGAGTATGAGTTTAAGTATGAGTATGAGTATGAGTATGTGCATGAGTATGAGTATGTGTATGAGTATGAGTATGAGTATGAGTATGAGTATGAGTATGAGTATGAGTATAAGTATGAGAATGAGTATGAGTGTGAGTATGAGAATGAGTATTAGTATGAGTATGAGTATGAGTTTGAGTATGAGTATGAGTATGAGTATGAGTATGAGTATGAGTATGAGTATGAGTATGAGTATGAGTATGAGTATGAGTATGAGTATGAGTATGAGTATGAGTATGAGTATGAGTATGAGTATAAGTATGAGTATGAGTATGAGTATGAGTATGAGTATGAGTATGAGTATGAGTATGAGTATGAGTATGAGTATGAGTATGAGTATAAGTATTAGTATGAGTATGAGTACGAGTATTAGTATGAGTATGAGTATGAGTATGAGCATGAGTATGAGTATGAGTATGAGTATGAGTATGAGTATAAGTATTAGTATGAGTATGAGTATGAGTTAAAGTATGAGTATGAGTATGAGTATGTGCATGAGTATGAGTATGTGTATGAGTATGAGTATGAGTATGAGTATGAGTATGAGTATGTGTATGAGTATGAGTATGAGTATGAGTATGAGTATGAGTATGAGTATGAGTATGAGTATGAGTATGAGTATGAGTATGAGTATGAGTATAAGTATTAGTATGAGTATGAGTAGGAGTACGAGTAGGAGTACGAGTATGCGTATGAGTATGAGTATGAGTATGAGTATGAGTATAAGTATGAGAATGAGTATGAGTGTGAGTATGAGAATGAGTATGAGTATGTGTATGAGTATGAGTATGATTATGAGTATGAGTATGAGTATGAGTATGAGTATGAGTATGAGTATGAGTATGAGTATGAGTATGAGTATGAGTATGAGTATGAGTTTAAGTATGAGTATGAGTATGAGTATGTGCATGAGTATGAGTATGTGTATGAGTATGAATATGAGTATGAGTTTAAGTGTGAGTATGAGTATGAGTATGAATATGAGTATAAGTATTAGTATTAGTATGAGTATGAGTACGAGTATTAGTATGAGTATGAGTATGAGTATGAGTTTAAGTATGAGTATGAGTATGAGTATGTGCATGAGTATGAGTATGAGTATGTGTATGATTATGAGTATGAGTATGAGTATGAGTATGAGTATGAGTATGAGTGTGAGTGTGAGTGCGAATGTGAGTATGAGCATGTGTATGAGTATGAGTATGAGTATGACTATGAGTATGAGTATGAGTATGAGCATGAGCATGAGCATGAGCATGAGCGTGAGCGTGAGAATAAGCATGAGTATGAGTTTAACTATGAGTATGAGTACGAGTATGCGTATGAGTATGAGCATGAGCATGAGCATGAGCATGAGCGTGAGCGTGAGAATAAGCATGAGTATGAGTTTAACTATGAGTATGAGTACGAGTATGCGTATGAATATGAGTATGAGTATGAGTATGAGTATGAGTATGGGTATGAGTATGAGTATGAGTATGATTATAAGAATGAGCATGAGCTGAAGTATGAGTATGAGTATGATTATGAGTATGAGTATGAGTATGAGTATAAGTATGAGTATGAGTATGAGTATGAGTATGAGTATAAGTATTAGTATGAGTATGAGTACGAGTATTAGTATGAGTATGAGTATGAGTATGAGTATGAGTATGAGTATGAGTATGATTCTGTGTATGAGTATAAGTATGAGAATGAGTATGAGTGTGAGTATGAGAATGAGTATGAGTATGTGTATGAGTATGAGTTTGAGTATGAGTATGAGTATGAGTATGAGTATGAGTATGAGTATGAGTATGAGTATGAGTATGAGTATGAGTATGAGTATGAGTATAAGTATGAGTATGAGTATGAGTATGAGTATGAGTATGAGTATGAGTATAAGTATTAGTATGAGTATGAGTACGAGTATTAGTATGAGTATGAGTATGAGTATGAGTTTAAGTGTGAGTATGAGTATGAGCATGAGTATGAGTATGAGTATAAGTATTAGTATGAGTATGAGTACGAGTATTAGTATGAGTATGAGTATGAGTATGAGTTAAAGTATGAGTATGAGTATGAGTATGTGCATGAGTATGAGTATGTGTATGAGTATGAGTATGAGTATGAGTATGTGTATGAGTATGGGTATGAGTATGAGTATGAGTATGAGTATGAGTATGAGTATAAGTATGGGAATGAGTATGAGTGTGAGTATGAGAATGAGTATGAGTATGAGTATGAGTATGAGAATAAGAATGAGCATGAGCATGAGTATGAGTATGAGTATGAGTATGAGTATAAGTATGAGTATGAGTATGAGTATGAGTATAAGTATTAGTATGAGTATGAGTACGAGTATTAGTATGAGTATGAGTATGAGTATGAGTATGAGTATGAGTATGAGTTTAAGTATGAGTATGAGTATGAGTATGTGCATGAGTATGAGTATGTGTATGAGTATGAGTATGAGTATGAGTATGAGTATGAGTATGAGTATGAGTATAAGTATGAGAATGAGTATGAGTGTGAGTATGAGAATGAGTATTAGTATGAGTATGAGTATGAGTTTGAGTATGAGTATGAGTATGAGTATGAGTATGAGTATGAGTATGAGTATGAGTATGAGTATGAGTATGAGTATGAGTATGAGTATGAGTATGAGTATGAGTATGAGTATGAGTATGAGTATAAGTATGAGTATGAGTATGAGTATGAGTATGAGTATGAGTATGAGTATGAGTATGAGTATGAGTATGAGTATGAGTATGAGTATGAGTATAAGTATTAGTATGAGTATGAGTACGAGTATTAGTATGAGTATGAGTATGAGTATGAGCATGAGTATGAGTATGAGTATGAGTATGAGTATGAGTATAAGTATTAGTATGAGTATGAGTATGAGTTAAAGTATGAGTATGAGTATGAGTATGTGCATGAGTATGAGTATGTGTATGATTATGAGTATGAGTATGAGTATGAGTATGAGTATGTGTATGAGTATGAGTATGAGTATGAGTATGAGTATGAGTATGAGTATGAGTATGAGTATGAGTATGAGTATGAGTATGAGTATAAGTATTAGTATGAGTATGAGTAGGAGTACGAGTAGGAGTACGAGTATGCGTATGAGTATGAGTATGAGTATGAGTATGAGTATAAGTATGAGAATGAGTATGAGTGTGAGTATGAGAATGAGTATGAGTATGTGTATGAGTATGAGTATGATTATGAGTATGAGTATGAGTATGAGTATGAGTATGAGTATGAGTATGAGTATGAGTATGAGTATGAGTATGAGTATGAGTTTAAGTATGAGTATGAGTATGAGTATGTGCATGAGTATGAGTATGTGTATGAGTATGAATATGAGTATGAGTTTAAGTGTGAGTATGAGTATGAGTATGAATATGAGTATAAGTATTAGTATTAGTATGAGTATGAGTACGAGTATTAGTATGAGTATGAGTATGAGTATGAGTTTAAGTATGAGTATGAGTATGAGTATGTGCATGAGTATGAGTATGAGTATGTGTATGATTATGAGTATGAGTATGAGTATGAGTATGAGTATGAGTATGAGTATGAGTAAAAGTATGAGAATGAGTATGAGTGTGAGTATGAGAATGAGTATGAGTATGTGTATGAGTATGAGTATGAGTATGAGTACGAGTATTAGTATGAGTATGAGTATGAGTATGAGTTTAAGTGTGAGTATGAGTATGAGCATGAGTATGAGTATGAGTATGAGTATGAGTATGAGTATAAGTATTAGTATGAGTATGAGTATGAGTTAAAGTATGAGTATGAGTATGAGTATGTGCATGAGTATGAGTATGTGTATGAGTATGAGTATGAGTATGAGTATGAGTATGAGTATGTGTATGAGTATGAGTATGAGTATGAGTATGAGTATGAGTATGAGTATGAGTATGAGTATGAGTATGAGTATGAGTATGAGTATGAGTATAAGTATTAGTATGAGTATGAGTAGGAGTACGAGTAGGAGTACGAGTATGCGTATGAGTATGAGTATGAGTATGAGTATGAGTATGAGTATGAGTGTGAGTGTGAGTGCGAATGTGAGTATGAGCATGTGTATGAGTATGAGTATGAGTATGACTATGAGTATGAGTATGAGTATGAGCATGAGCATGAGCATGAGCATGAGCGTGAGCGTGAGAATAAGCATGAGTATGAGTTTAACTATGAGTATGAGTACGAGTATGCGTATGAGTATGAGCATGAGCATGAGCATGAGCATGAGCGTGAGCGTGAGAATAAGCATGAGTATGAGTTTAACTATGAGTATGAGTACGAGTATGCGTATGAATATGAGTATGAGTATGAGTATGAGTATGAGTATGGGTATGAGTATGAGTATGAGTATGAGTATAAGAATGAGCATGAGCTGAAGTATGAGTATGAGTATGAGTATGAGTATGAGTATGAGTATAAGTATTAGTATGAGTATGAGTACGAGTATTAGTATGAGTATGAGTATGAGTATGAGTATGAGTATGAGTATGAGTATGATTCTGTGTATGAGTATAAGTATGAGAATGAGTATGAGTGTGAGTATGAGAATGAGTATGAGTATGTGTATGAGTATGAGTTTGAGTATGAGTATGAGTATGAGTATGAGTATGAGTATGAGTATGAGTATGAGTATGAGTATGAGTATGAGTATGAGTATAAGTATGAGTATGAGTATGAGTATGAGTATGAGTATGAGTATAAGTATTAGTATGAGTATGAGTACGAGTATTAGTATGAGTATGAGTATGAGTATGAGTTTAAGTGTGAGTATGAGTATGAGCATGAGTATGAGTATGAGTATAAGTATTAGTATGAGTATGAGTACGAGTATTAGTATGAGTATGAGTATGAGTATGAGTTAAAGTATGAGTATGAGTATGAGTATGTGCATGAGTATGAGTATGTGTATGAGTATGAGTATGAGTATGAGTATGTGTATGAGTATGGGTATGAGTATGAGTATGAGTATGAGTATGAGTATGAGTATGAGTATAAGTATGGGAATGAGTATGAGTGTGAGTATGAGAATGAGTATGAGTATGAGTATGAGTATGAGAATAAGAATGAGCATGAGCATGAGTATGAGTATGAGTATGAGTATGAGTATGAGTATAAGTATGAGTATGAGTATGAGTATGAGTATGAGTATAAGTATTAGTATGAGTATGAGTACGAGTATTAGTATGAGTATGAGTATGAGTATGAGTATGAGTATGAGTATGAGTATGAGTTTAAGTATGAGTATGAGTATGAGTATGAGTATGAGTATAAGTATGAGTATGAGTATGAGTATGAGTATGAGTATGAGTATGAGTATAAGTATTAGTATGAGTATGAGTACGAGTATTAGTATGAGTATGAGTATGAGTATGAGTTTAAGTGTGAGTATGAGTATGAGCATGAGTATGAGTATGAGTATAAGTATTAGTATGAGTATGAGTACGAGTATTAGTATGAGTATGAGTATGAGTATGAGTTAAAGTATGAGTATGAGTATGAGTATGTGCATGAGTATGAGTATGTGTATGAGTATGAGTATGAGTATGAGTATGTGTATGAGTATGGGTATGAGTATGAGTATGAGTATGAGTATGAGTATGAGTATAAGTATGGGAATGAGTATGAGTGTGAGTATGAGAATGAGTATGAGTATGAGTATGAGAATAAGAATGAGCATGAGCATGAGTATGAGTATGAGTATGAGTATGAGTATGAGTATGAGTATAAGTATGAGTATGAGTATGAGTATGAGTATAAGTATTAGTATGAGTATGAGTACGAGTATTAGTATGAGTATGAGTATGAGTATGAGTATGAGTATGAGTATGAGTTTAAGTATGAGTATGAGTATGAGTATGTGCATGAGTATGAGTATGTGTATGAGTATGAGTATGAGTATGAGTATGAGTATGAGTATGAGTATGAGTATAAGTATGAGAATGAGTATGAGTGTGAGTATGAGAATGAGTATTAGTATGAGTATGAGTATGAGTTTGAGTATGAGTATGAGTATGAGTATGAGTATGAGTATGAGTATGAGTATGAGTATGAGTATGAGTATGAGTATGAGTATGAGTATGAGTATGAGTATGAGTATGAGTATGAGTATGAGTATAAGTATGAGTATGAGTATGAGTATGAGTATGAGTATGAGTATGAGTATGAGTATGAGTATGAGTATGAGTATGAGTATGAGTATAAGTATTAGTATGAGTATGAGTACGAGTATTAGTATGAGTATGAGTATGAGTATGAGCATGAGTATGAGTATGAGTATGAGTATGAGTATGAGTATAAGTATTAGTATGAGTATGAGTATGAGTTAAAGTATGAGTATGAGTATGAGTATGTGCATGAGTATGAGTATGTGTATGAGTATGAGTATGAGTATGAGTATGAGTATGAGTATGTGTATGAGTATGAGTATGAGTATGAGTATGAGTATGAGTATGAGTATGAGTATGAGTATGAGTATGAGTATGAGTATGAGTATGAGTATAAGTATTAGTATGAGTATGAGTAGGAGTACGAGTAGGAGTACGAGTATGCGTATGAGTATGAGTATGAGTATGAGTATGAGTATAAGTATGAGAATGAGTATGAGTGTGAGTATGAGAATGAGTATGAGTATGTGTATGAGTATGAGTATGATTATGAGTATGAGTATGAGTATGAGTATGAGTATGAGTATGAGTATGAGTATGAGTATGAGTATGAGTATGAGTATGAGTATGAGTTTAAGTATGAGTATGAGTATGAGTATGTGCATGAGTATGAGTATGTGTATGAGTATGAATATGAGTATGAGTTTAAGTGTGAGTATGAGTATGAGTATGAATATGAGTATAAGTATTAGTATTAGTATGAGTATGAGTACGAGTATTAGTATGAGTATGAGTATGAGTATGAGTTTAAGTATGAGTATGAGTATGAGTATGTGCATGAGTATGAGTATGAGTATGTGTATGATTATGAGTATGAGTATGAGTATGAGTATGAGTATGAGTATGAGTGTGAGTGTGAGTGCGAATGTGAGTATGAGCATGTGTATGAGTATGAGTATGAGTATGACTATGAGTATGAGTATGAGTATGAGCATGAGCATGAGCATGAGCATGAGCGTGAGCGTGAGAATAAGCATGAGTATGAGTTTAACTATGAGTATGAGTACGAGTATGCGTATGAGTATGAGCATGAGCATGAGCATGAGCATGAGCGTGAGCGTGAGAATAAGCATGAGTATGAGTTTAACTATGAGTATGAGTACGAGTATGCGTATGAATATGAGTATGAGTATGAGTATGAGTATGAGTATGGGTATGAGTATGAGTATGAGTATGAGTATAAGAATGAGCATGAGCTGAAGTATGAGTATGAGTATGAGTATGAGTATGAGTATGAGTATAAGTATTAGTATGAGTATGAGTACGAGTATTAGTATGAGTATGAGTATGAGTATGAGTATGAGTATGAGTATGAGTATGATTCTGTGTATGAGTATAAGTATGAGAATGAGTATGAGTGTGAGTATGAGAATGAGTATGAGTATGTGTATGAGTATGAGTTTGAGTATGAGTATGAGTATGAGTATGAGTATGAGTATGAGTATGAGTATGAGTATGAGTATGAGTATGAGTATGAGTATAAGTATGAGTATGAGTATGAGTATGAGTATGAGTATGAGTATAAGTATTAGTATGAGTATGAGTACGAGTATTAGTATGAGTATGAGTATGAGTATGAGTTTAAGTGTGAGTATGAGTATGAGCATGAGTATGAGTATGAGTATAAGTATTAGTATGAGTATGAGTACGAGTATTAGTATGAGTATGAGTATGAGTATGAGTTAAAGTATGAGTATGAGTATGAGTATGTGCATGAGTATGAGTATGTGTATGAGTATGAGTATGAGTATGAGTATGTGTATGAGTATGGGTATGAGTATGAGTATGAGTATGAGTATGAGTATGAGTATGAGTATAAGTATGGGAATGAGTATGAGTGTGAGTATGAGAATGAGTATGAGTATGAGTATGAGTATGAGAATAAGAATGAGCATGAGCATGAGTATGAGTATGAGTATGAGTATGAGTATGAGTATAAGTATGAGTATGAGTATGAGTATGAGTATGAGTATAAGTATTAGTATGAGTATGAGTACGAGTATTAGTATGAGTATGAGTATGAGTATGAGTATGAGTATGAGTATGAGTATGAGTTTAAGTATGAGTATGAGTATGAGTATGAGTATGAGTATAAGTATGAGTATGAGTATGAGTATGAGTATGAGTATGAGTATGAGTATAAGTATTAGTATGAGTATGAGTACGAGTATTAGTATGAGTATGAGTATGAGTATGAGTTTAAGTGTGAGTATGAGTATGAGCATGAGTATGAGTATGAGTATAAGTATTAGTATGAGTATGAGTACGAGTATTAGTATGAGTATGAGTATGAGTATGAGTTAAAGTATGAGTATGAGTATGAGTATGTGCATGAGTATGAGTATGTGTATGAGTATGAGTATGAGTATGAGTATGTGTATGAGTATGGGTATGAGTATGAGTATGAGTATGAGTATGAGTATGAGTATAAGTATGGGAATGAGTATGAGTGTGAGTATGAGAATGAGTATGAGTATGAGTATGAGTATGAGAATAAGAATGAGCATGAGCATGAGTATGAGTATGAGTATGAGTATGAGTATGAGTATGAGTATAAGTATGAGTATGAGTATGAGTATGAGTATAAGTATTAGTATGAGTATGAGTACGAGTATTAGTATGAGTATGAGTATGAGTATGAGTATGAGTATGAGTATGAGTTTAAGTATGAGTATGAGTATGAGTATGTGCATGAGTATGAGTATGTGTATGAGTATGAGTATGAGTATGAGTATGAGTATGAGTATGAGTATGAGTATAAGTATGAGAATGAGTATGAGTGTGAGTATGAGAATGAGTATTAGTATGAGTATGAGTATGAGTTTGAGTATGAGTATGAGTATGAGTATGAGTATGAGTATGAGTATGAGTATGAGTATGAGTATGAGTATGAGTATGAGTATGAGTATGAGTATGAGTATGAGTATGAGTATGAGTATGAGTATGAGTATAAGTATGAGTATGAGTATGAGTATGAGTATGAGTATGAGTATGAGTATGAGTATGAGTATGAGTATGAGTATGAGTATGAGTATAAGTATTAGTATGAGTATGAGTACGAGTATTAGTATGAGTATGAGTATGAGTATGAGCATGAGTATGAGTATGAGTATGAGTATGAGTATGAGTATAAGTATTAGTATGAGTATGAGTATGAGTTAAAGTATGAGTATGAGTATGAGTATGTGCATGAGTATGAGTATGTGTATGAGTATGAGTATGAGTATGAGTATGAGTATGAGTATGTGTATGAGTATGAGTATGAGTATGAGTATGAGTATGAGTATGAGTATGAGTATGAGTATGAGTATGAGTATGAGTATGAGTATGAGTATAAGTATTAGTATGAGTATGAGTAGGAGTACGAGTAGGAGTACGAGTATGCGTATGAGTATGAGTATGAGTATGAGTGTGAGTATAAGTATGAGAATGAGTATGAGTGTGAGTATGAGAATGAGTATGAGTATGTGTATGAGTATGAGTATGATTATGAGTATGAGTATGAGTATGAGTATGAGTATGAGTATGAGTATGAGTATGAGTATGAGTATGAGTATGAGTATGAGTATGAGTTTAAGTATGAGTATGAGTATGAGTATGTGCATGAGTATGAGTATGTGTATGAGTATGAATATGAGTATGAGTTTAAGTGTGAGTATGAGTATGAGTATGAATATGAGTATAAGTATTAGTATTAGTATGAGTATGAGTACGAGTATTAGTATGAGTATGAGTATGAGTATGAGTTTAAGTATGAGTATGAGTATGAGTATGTGCATGAGTATGAGTATGAGTATGTGTATGATTATGAGTATGAGTATGAGTATGAGTATGAGTATGAGTATGAGTGTGAGTGTGAGTGCGAATGTGAGTATGAGCATGTGTATGAGTATGAGTATGAGTATGACTATGAGTATGAGTATGAGTATGAGCATGAGCATGAGCATGAGCATGAGCGTGAGCGTGAGAATAAGCATGAGTATGAGTTTAACTATGAGTATGAGTACGAGTATGCGTATGAGTATGAGCATGAGCATGAGCATGAGCATGAGCGTGAGCGTGAGAATAAGCATGAGTATGAGTTTAACTATGAGTATGAGTACGAGTATGCGTATGAATATGAGTATGAGTATGAGTATGAGTATGAGTATGGGTATGAGTATGAGTATGAGTATGATTATAAGAATGAGCATGAGCTGAAGTATGAGTATGAGTATGATTATGAGTATGAGTATGAGTATGAGTATAAGTATGAGTATGAGTATGAGTATGAGTATGAGTATAAGTATTAGTATGAGTATGAGTACGAGTATTAGTATGAGTATGAGTATGAGTATGAGTATGAGTATGAGTATGAGTATGATTCTGTGTATGAGTATAAGTATGAGAATGAGTATGAGTGTGAGTATGAGAATGAGTATGAGTATGTGTATGAGTATGAGTATGAGTATGAGTATGAGTATGAGTATGAGTATGAGTATGAGTATGAGTATGAGTATGAGTATGAGTATGAGTATGAGTATAAGTATGAGTATGAGTATGAGTATGAGTATGAGTATGAGTATGAGTATAAGTATTAGTATGAGTATGAGTACGAGTATTAGTATGAGTATGAGTATGAGTATGAGTTTAAGTGTGAGTATGAGTATGAGCATGAGTATGAGTATGAGTATAAGTATTAGTATGAGTATGAGTACGAGTATTAGTATGAGTATGAGTATGAGTATGAGTTAAAGTATGAGTATGAGTATGAGTATGTGCATGAGTATGAGTATGTGTATGAGTATGAGTATGAGTATGAGTATGTGTATGAGTATGGGTATGAGTATGAGTATGAGTATGAGTATGAGTATGAGTATAAGTATGGGAATGAGTATGAGTGTGAGTATGAGAATGAGTATGAGTATGAGTATGAGTATGAGAATAAGAATGAGCATGAGCATGAGTATGAGTATGAGTATGAGTATGAGTATGAGTATAAGTATGAGTATGAGTATGAGTATGAGTATAAGTATTAGTATGAGTATGAGTACGAGTATTAGTATGAGTATGAGTATGAGTATGAGTATGAGTATGAGTATGAGTTTAAGTATGAGTATGAGTATGAGTATGTGCATGAGTATGAGTATGTGTATGAGTATGAGTATGAGTATGAGTATGAGTATGAGTATGAGTATGAGTATAAGTATGAGAATGAGTATGAGTGTGAGTATGAGAATGAGTATTAGTATGAGTATGAGTATGAGTTTGAGTATGAGTATGAGTATGAGTATGAGTATGAGTATGAGTATGAGTATGAGTATGAGTATGAGTATGAGTATGAGTATGAGTATGAGTATGAGTATGAGTATGAGTATGAGTATAAGTATGAGTATGAGTATGAGTATGAGTATGAGTATGAGTATGAGTATGAGTATGAGTATGAGTATGAGTATGAGTATGAGTATAAGTATTAGTATGAGTATGAGTACGAGTATTAGTATGAGTATGAGTATGAGTATGAGCATGAGTATGAGTATGAGTATGAGTATGAGTATGAGTATAAGTATTAGTATGAGTATGAGTATGAGTTAAAGTATGAGTATGAGTATGAGTATGTGCATGAGTATGAGTATGTGTATGAGTATGAGTATGAGTATGAGTATGAGTATGAGTATGTGTATGAGTATGAGTATGAGTATGAGTATGAGTATGAGTATGAGTATGAGTATGAGTATGAGTATGAGTATGAGTATGAGTATGAGTATGAGTATAAGTATTAGTATGAGTATGAGTAGGAGTACGAGTAGGAGTACGAGTATGCGTATGAGTATGAGTATGAGTATGAGTATGAGTATAAGTATGAGAATGAGTATGAGTGTGAGTATGAGAATGAGTATGAGTATGTGTATGAGTATGAGTATGATTATGAGTATGAGTATGAGTATGAGTATGAGTATGAGTATGAGTATGAGTATGAGTATGAGTATGAGTATGAGTATGAGTTTAAGTATGAGTATGAGTATGAGTATGTGCATGAGTATGAGTATGTGTATGAGTATGAATATGAGTATGAGTTTAAGTGTGAGTATGAGTATGAGTATGAATATGAGTATAAGTATTAGTATTAGTATGAGTATGAGTACGAGTATTAGTATGAGTATGAGTATGAGTATGAGTTTAAGTATGAGTATGAGTATGAGTATGTGCATGAGTATGAGTATGAGTATGTGTATGATTATGAGTATGAGTATGAGTATGAGTATGAGTATGAGTATGAGTATGAGTAAAAGTATGAGAATGAGTATGAGTGTGAGTATGAGAATGAGTATGAGTATGTGTATGAGTATGAGTATGAGTATGAGTACGAGTATTAGTATGAGTATGAGTATGAGTATGAGTTTAAGTGTGAGTATGAGTATGAGCATGAGTATGAGTATGAGTATGAGTATGAGTATGAGTATAAGTATTAGTATGAGTATGAGTATGAGTTAAAGTATGAGTATGAGTATGAGTATGTGCATGAGTATGAGTATGTGTATGAGTATGAGTATGAGTATGAGTATGAGTATGAGTATGTGTATGAGTATGAGTATGAGTATGAGTATGAGTATGAGTATGAGTATGAGTATGAGTATGAGTATGAGTATGAGTATGAGTATGAGTATAAGTATTAGTATGAGTATGAGTAGGAGTACGAGTAGGAGTACGAGTATGCGTATGAGTATGAGTATGAGTATGAGTATGAGTATGAGTATGAGTGTGAGTGTGAGTGCGAATGTGAGTATGAGCATGTGTATGAGTATGAGTATGAGTATGACTATGAGTATGAGTATGAGTATGAGCATGAGCATGAGCATGAGCATGAGCGTGAGCGTGAGAATAAGCATGAGTATGAGTTTAACTATGAGTATGAGTACGAGTATGCGTATGAGTATGAGCATGAGCATGAGCATGAGCATGAGCGTGAGCGTGAGAATAAGCATGAGTATGAGTTTAACTATGAGTATGAGTACGAGTATGCGTATGAATATGAGTATGAGTATGAGTATGAGTATGAGTATGGGTATGAGTATGAGTATGAGTATGAGTATAAGAATGAGCATGAGCTGAAGTATGAGTATGAGTATGAGTATGAGTATGAGTATGAGTATAAGTATTAGTATGAGTATGAGTACGAGTATTAGTATGAGTATGAGTATGAGTATGAGTATGAGTATGAGTATGAGTATGATTCTGTGTATGAGTATAAGTATGAGAATGAGTATGAGTGTGAGTATGAGAATGAGTATGAGTATGTGTATGAGTATGAGTTTGAGTATGAGTATGAGTATGAGTATGAGTATGAGTATGAGTATGAGTATGAGTATGAGTATGAGTATGAGTATGAGTATAAGTATGAGTATGAGTATGAGTATGAGTATGAGTATGAGTATAAGTATTAGTATGAGTATGAGTACGAGTATTAGTATGAGTATGAGTATGAGTATGAGTTTAAGTGTGAGTATGAGTATGAGCATGAGTATGAGTATGAGTATAAGTATTAGTATGAGTATGAGTACGAGTATTAGTATGAGTATGAGTATGAGTATGAGTTAAAGTATGAGTATGAGTATGAGTATGTGCATGAGTATGAGTATGTGTATGAGTATGAGTATGAGTATGAGTATGTGTATGAGTATGGGTATGAGTATGAGTATGAGTATGAGTATGAGTATGAGTATAAGTATGGGAATGAGTATGAGTGTGAGTATGAGAATGAGTATGAGTATGAGTATGAGTATGAGAATAAGAATGAGCATGAGCATGAGTATGAGTATGAGTATGAGTATGAGTATGAGTATAAGTATGAGTATGAGTATGAGTATGAGTATGAGTATAAGTATTAGTATGAGTATGAGTACGAGTATTAGTATGAGTATGAGTATGAGTATGAGTATGAGTATGAGTATGAGTATGATTCTGTGTATGAGTATAAGTATGAGAATGAGTATGAGTGTGAGTATGAGAATGAGTATGAGTATGTGTATGAGTATGAGTTTGAGTATGAGTATGAGTATGAGTATGAGTATGAGTATGAGTATGAGTATGAGTATGAGTATGAGTATGAGTATGAGTATGAGTATAAGTATGAGTATGAGTATGAGTATGAGTATGAGTATGAGTATGAGTATAAGTATTAGTATGAGTATGAGTACGAGTATTAGTATGAGTATGAGTATGAGTATGAGTTTAAGTGTGAGTATGAGTATGAGCATGAGTATGAGTATGAGTATAAGTATTAGTATGAGTATGAGTACGAGTATTAGTATGAGTATGAGTATGAGTATGAGTTAAAGTATGAGTATGAGTATGAGTATGTGCATGAGTATGAGTATGTGTATGAGTATGAGTATGAGTATGAGTATGTGTATGAGTATGGGTATGAGTATGAGTATGAGTATGAGTATGAGTATGAGTATAAGTATGGGAATGAGTATGAGTGTGAGTATGAGAATGAGTATGAGTATGAGTATGAGTATGAGAATAAGAATGAGCATGAGCATGAGTATGAGTATGAGTATGAGTATGAGTATGAGTATAAGTATGAGTATGAGTATGAGTATGAGTATAAGTATTAGTATGAGTATGAGTACGAGTATTAGTATGAGTATGAGTATGAGTATGAGTATGAGTATGAGTATGAGTTTAAGTATGAGTATGAGTATGAGTATGTGCATGAGTATGAGTATGTGTATGAGTATGAGTATGAGTATGAGTATGAGTATGAGTATGAGTATGAGTATAAGTATGAGAATGAGTATGAGTGTGAGTATGAGAATGAGTATTAGTATGAGTATGAGTATGAGTTTGAGTATGAGTATGAGTATGAGTATGAGTATGAGTATGAGTATGAGTATGAGTATGAGTATGAGTATGAGTATGAGTATGAGTATGAGTATGAGTATGAGTATGAGTATGAGTATGAGTATGAGTATAAGTATGAGTATGAGTATGAGTATGAGTATGAGTATGAGTATGAGTATGAGTATGAGTATGAGTATGAGTATGAGTATGAGTATAAGTATTAGTATGAGTATGAGTACGAGTATTAGTATGAGTATGAGTATGAGTATGAGCATGAGTATGAGTATGAGTATGAGTATGAGTATGAGTATAAGTATTAGTATGAGTATGAGTATGAGTTAAAGTATGAGTATGAGTATGAGTATGTGCATGAGTATGAGTATGTGTATGAGTATGAGTATGAGTATGAGTATGAGTATGAGTATGTGTATGAGTATGAGTATGAGTATGAGTATGAGTATGAGTATGAGTATGAGTATGAGTATGAGTATGAGTATGAGTATGAGTATGAGTATAAGTATTAGTATGAGTATGAGTAGGAGTACGAGTAGGAGTACGAGTATGCGTATGAGTATGAGTATGAGTATGAGTATGAGTATAAGTATGAGAATGAGTATGAGTGTGAGTATGAGAATGAGTATGAGTATGTGTATGAGTATGAGTATGATTATGAGTATGAGTATGAGTATGAGTATGAGTATGAGTATGAGTATGAGTATGAGTATGAGTATGAGTATGAGTATGAGTATGAGTTTAAGTATGAGTATGAGTATGAGTATGTGCATGAGTATGAGTATGTGTATGAGTATGAATATGAGTATGAGTTTAAGTGTGAGTATGAGTATGAGTATGAATATGAGTATAAGTATTAGTATTAGTATGAGTATGAGTACGAGTATTAGTATGAGTATGAGTATGAGTATGAGTTTAAGTATGAGTATGAGTATGAGTATGTGCATGAGTATGAGTATGAGTATGTGTATGATTATGAGTATGAGTATGAGTATGAGTATGAGTATGAGTATGAGTGTGAGTGTGAGTGCGAATGTGAGTATGAGCATGTGTATGAGTATGAGTATGAGTATGACTATGAGTATGAGTATGAGTATGAGCATGAGCATGAGCATGAGCATGAGCGTGAGCGTGAGAATAAGCATGAGTATGAGTTTAACTATGAGTATGAGTACGAGTATGCGTATGAGTATGAGCATGAGCATGAGCATGAGCATGAGCGTGAGCGTGAGAATAAGCATGAGTATGAGTTTAACTATGAGTATGAGTACGAGTATGCGTATGAATATGAGTATGAGTATGAGTATGAGTATGAGTATGGGTATGAGTATGAGTATGAGTATGATTATAAGAATGAGCATGAGCTGAAGTATGAGTATGAGTATGATTATGAGTATGAGTATGAGTATGAGTATAAGTATGAGTATGAGTATGAGTATGAGTATGAGTATAAGTATTAGTATGAGTATGAGTACGAGTATTAGTATGAGTATGAGTATGAGTATGAGTATGAGTATGAGTATGAGTATGATTCTGTGTATGAGTATAAGTATGAGAATGAGTATGAGTGTGAGTATGAGAATGAGTATGAGTATGTGTATGAGTATGAGTTTGAGTATGAGTATGAGTATGAGTATGAGTATGAGTATGAGTATGAGTATGAGTATGAGTATGAGTATGAGTATGAGTATGAGTATAAGTATGAGTATGAGTATGAGTATGAGTATGAGTATGAGTATGAGTATAAGTATTAGTATGAGTATGAGTACGAGTATTAGTATGAGTATGAGTATGAGTATGAGTTTAAGTGTGAGTATGAGTATGAGCATGAGTATGAGTATGAGTATAAGTATTAGTATGAGTATGAGTACGAGTATTAGTATGAGTATGAGTATGAGTATGAGTTAAAGTATGAGTATGAGTATGAGTATGTGCATGAGTATGAGTATGTGTATGAGTATGAGTATGAGTATGAGTATGTGTATGAGTATGGGTATGAGTATGAGTATGAGTATGAGTATGAGTATGAGTATAAGTATGGGAATGAGTATGAGTGTGAGTATGAGAATGAGTATGAGTATGAGTATGAGTATGAGAATAAGAATGAGCATGAGCATGAGTATGAGTATGAGTATGAGTATGAGTATAAGTATGAGTATGAGTATGAGTATGAGTATAAGTATTAGTATGAGTATGAGTACGAGTATTAGTATGAGTATGAGTATGAGTATGAGTATGAGTATGAGTATGAGTTTAAGTATGAGTATGAGTATGAGTATGTGCATGAGTATGAGTATGTGTATGAGTATGAGTATGAGTATGAGTATGAGTATGAGTATGAGTATGAGTATAAGTATGAGAATGAGTATGAGTGTGAGTATGAGAATGAGTATTAGTATGAGTATGAGTATGAGTTTGAGTATGAGTATGAGTATGAGTATGAGTATGAGTATGAGTATGAGTATGAGTATGAGTATGAGTATGAGTATGAGTATGAGTATGAGTATGAGTATGAGTATGAGTATGAGTATAAGTATGAGTATGAGTATGAGTATGAGTATGAGTATGAGTATGAGTATGAGTATGAGTATGAGTATGAGTATGAGTATGAGTATAAGTATTAGTATGAGTATGAGTACGAGTATTAGTATGAGTATGAGTATGAGTATGAGCATGAGTATGAGTATGAGTATGAGTATGAGTATGAGTATAAGTATTAGTATGAGTATGAGTATGAGTTAAAGTATGAGTATGAGTATGAGTATGTGCATGAGTATGAGTATGTGTATGAGTATGAGTATGAGTATGAGTATGAGTATGAGTATGTGTATGAGTATGAGTATGAGTATGAGTATGAGTATGAGTATGAGTATGAGTATGAGTATGAGTATGAGTATGAGTATGAGTATAAGTATTAGTATGAGTATGAGTAGGAGTACGAGTAGGAGTACGAGTATGCGTATGAGTATGAGTATGAGTATGAGTATGAGTATAAGTATGAGAATGAGTATGAGTGTGAGTATGAGAATGAGTATGAGTATGTGTATGAGTATGAGTATGATTATGAGTATGAGTATGAGTATGAGTATGAGTATGAGTATGAGTATGAGTATGAGTATGAGTATGAGTATGAGTATGAGTTTAAGTATGAGTATGAGTATGAGTATGTGCATGAGTATGAGTATGTGTATGAGTATGAATATGAGTATGAGTTTAAGTGTGAGTATGAGTATGAGTATGAATATGAGTATAAGTATTAGTATTAGTATGAGTATGAGTACGAGTATTAGTATGAGTATGAGTATGAGTATGAGTTTAAGTATGAGTATGAGTATGAGTATGTGCATGAGTATGAGTATGAGTATGTGTATGATTATGAGTATGAGTATGAGTATGAGTATGAGTATGAGTATGAGTATGAGTAAAAGTATGAGAATGAGTATGAGTGTGAGTATGAGAATGAGTATGAGTATGTGTATGAGTATGAGTATGAGTATGAGTACGAGTATTAGTATGAGTATGAGTATGAGTATGAGTTTAAGTGTGAGTATGAGTATGAGCATGAGTATGAGTATGAGTATGAGTATGAGTATGAGTATAAGTATTAGTATGAGTATGAGTATGAGTTAAAGTATGAGTATGAGTATGAGTATGTGCATGAGTATGAGTATGTGTATGAGTATGAGTATGAGTATGAGTATGAGTATGAGTATGTGTATGAGTATGAGTATGAGTATGAGTATGAGTATGAGTATGAGTATGAGTATGAGTATGAGTATGAGTATGAGTATGAGTATGAGTATAAGTATTAGTATGAGTATGAGTAGGAGTACGAGTAGGAGTACGAGTATGCGTATGAGTATGAGTATGAGTATGAGTATGAGTATGAGTATGAGTGTGAGTGTGAGTGCGAATGTGAGTATGAGCATGTGTATGAGTATGAGTATGAGTATGACTATGAGTATGAGTATGAGTATGAGCATGAGCATGAGCATGAGCATGAGCGTGAGCGTGAGAATAAGCATGAGTATGAGTTTAACTATGAGTATGAGTACGAGTATGCGTATGAGTATGAGCATGAGCATGAGCATGAGCATGAGCGTGAGCGTGAGAATAAGCATGAGTATGAGTTTAACTATGAGTATGAGTACGAGTATGCGTATGAATATGAGTATGAGTATGAGTATGAGTATGAGTATGGGTATGAGTATGAGTATGAGTATGAGTATAAGAATGAGCATGAGCTGAAGTATGAGTATGAGTATGAGTATGAGTATGAGTATGAGTATAAGTATTAGTATGAGTATGAGTACGAGTATTAGTATGAGTATGAGTATGAGTATGAGTATGAGTATGAGTATGAGTATGATTCTGTGTATGAGTATAAGTATGAGAATGAGTATGAGTGTGAGTATGAGAATGAGTATGAGTATGTGTATGAGTATGAGTTTGAGTATGAGTATGAGTATGAGTATGAGTATGAGTATGAGTATGAGTATGAGTATGAGTATGAGTATGAGTATGAGTATAAGTATGAGTATGAGTATGAGTATGAGTATGAGTATGAGTATAAGTATTAGTATGAGTATGAGTACGAGTATTAGTATGAGTATGAGTATGAGTATGAGTTTAAGTGTGAGTATGAGTATGAGCATGAGTATGAGTATGAGTATAAGTATTAGTATGAGTATGAGTACGAGTATTAGTATGAGTATGAGTATGAGTATGAGTTAAAGTATGAGTATGAGTATGAGTATGTGCATGAGTATGAGTATGTGTATGAGTATGAGTATGAGTATGAGTATGTGTATGAGTATGGGTATGAGTATGAGTATGAGTATGAGTATGAGTATGAGTATGAGTATGAGTATAAGTATGGGAATGAGTATGAGTGTGAGTATGAGAATGAGTATGAGTATGAGTATGAGTATGAGAATAAGAATGAGCATGAGCATGAGTATGAGTATGAGTATGAGTATGAGTATGAGTATAAGTATGAGTATGAGTATGAGTATGAGTATGAGTATAAGTATTAGTATGAGTATGAGTACGAGTATTAGTATGAGTATGAGTATGAGTATGAGTATGAGTATGAGTATGAGTATGAGTTTAAGTATGAGTATGAGTATGAGTATGAGTATGAGTATAAGTATGAGTATGAGTATGAGTATGAGTATGAGTATGAGTATGAGTATAAGTATTAGTATGAGTATGAGTACGAGTATTAGTATGAGTATGAGTATGAGTATGAGTTTAAGTGTGAGTATGAGTATGAGCATGAGTATGAGTATGAGTATAAGTATTAGTATGAGTATGAGTACGAGTATTAGTATGAGTATGAGTATGAGTATGAGTTAAAGTATGAGTATGAGTATGAGTATGTGCATGAGTATGAGTATGTGTATGAGTATGAGTATGAGTATGAGTATGTGTATGAGTATGGGTATGAGTATGAGTATGAGTATGAGTATGAGTATGAGTATAAGTATGGGAATGAGTATGAGTGTGAGTATGAGAATGAGTATGAGTATGAGTATGAGTATGAGAATAAGAATGAGCATGAGCATGAGTATGAGTATGAGTATGAGTATGAGTATGAGTATAAGTATGAGTATGAGTATGAGTATGAGTATAAGTATTAGTATGAGTATGAGTACGAGTATTAGTATGAGTATGAGTATGAGTATGAGTATGAGTATGAGTATGAGTTTAAGTATGAGTATGAGTATGAGTATGTGCATGAGTATGAGTATGTGTATGAGTATGAGTATGAGTATGAGTATGAGTATGAGTATGAGTATAAGTATGAGAATGAGTATGAGTGTGAGTATGAGAATGAGTATTAGTATGAGTATGAGTATGAGTTTGAGTATGAGTATGAGTATGAGTATGAGTATGAGTATGAGTATGAGTATGAGTATGAGTATGAGTATGAGTATGAGTATGAGTATGAGTATGAGTATGAGTATGAGTATGAGTATGAGTATAAGTATGAGTATGAGTATGAGTATGAGTATGAGTATGAGTATGAGTATGAGTATGAGTATGAGTATGAGTATGAGTATGAGTATAAGTATTAGTATGAGTATGAGTACGAGTATTAGTATGAGTATGAGTATGAGTATGAGCATGAGTATGAGTATGAGTATGAGTATGAGTATGAGTATAAGTATTAGTATGAGTATGAGTATGAGTTAAAGTATGAGTATGAGTATGAGTATGTGCATGAGTATGAGTATGTGTATGAGTATGAGTATGAGTATGAGTATGAGTATGAGTATGTGTATGAGTATGAGTATGAGTATGAGTATGAGTATGAGTATGAGTATGAGTATGAGTATGAGTATGAGTATGAGTATGAGTATGAGTATAAGTATTAGTATGAGTATGAGTAGGAGTACGAGTAGGAGTACGAGTATGCGTATGAGTATGAGTACGAGTATGAGTATGAGTATAAGTATGAGAATGAGTATGAGTGTGAGTATGAGAATGAGTATGAGTATGTGTATGAGTATGAGTATGATTATGAGTATGAGTATGAGTATGAGTATGAGTATGAGTATGAGTATGAGTATGAGTATGAGTATGAGTATGAGTATGAGTATGAGTTTAAGTATGAGTATGAGTATGAGTATGTGCATGAGTATGAGTATGTGTATGAGTATGAATATGAGTATGAGTTTAAGTGTGAGTATGAGTATGAGTATGAATATGAGTATAAGTATTAGTATTAGTATGAGTATGAGTACGAGTATTAGTATGAGTATGAGTATGAGTATGAGTTTAAGTATGAGTATGAGTATGAGTATGTGCATGAGTATGAGTATGAGTATGTGTATGATTATGAGTATGAGTATGAGTATGAGTATGAGTATGAGTATGAGTGTGAGTGTGAGTGCGAATGTGAGTATGAGCATGTGTATGAGTATGAGTATGAGTATGACTATGAGTATGAGTATGAGTATGAGCATGAGCATGAGCATGAGCATGAGCGTGAGCGTGAGAATAAGCATGAGTATGAGTTTAACTATGAGTATGAGTACGAGTATGCGTATGAGTATGAGCATGAGCATGAGCATGAGCATGAGCGTGAGCGTGAGAATAAGCATGAGTATGAGTTTAACTATGAGTATGAGTACGAGTATGCGTATGAATATGAGTATGAGTATGAGTATGAGTATGAGTATGGGTATGAGTATGAGTATGAGTATGATTATAAGAATGAGCATGAGCTGAAGTATGAGTATGAGTATGATTATGAGTATGAGTATGAGTATGAGTATAAGTATGAGTATGAGTATGAGTATGAGTATGAGTATAAGTATTAGTATGAGTATGAGTACGAGTATTAGTATGAGTATGAGTATGAGTATGAGTATGAGTATGAGTATGATTCTGTGTATGAGTATAAGTATGAGAATGAGTATGAGTGTGAGTATGAGAATGAGTATGAGTATGTGTATGAGTATGAGTTTGAGTATGAGTATGAGTATGAGTATGAGTATGAGTATGAGTATGAGTATGAGTATGAGTATGAGTATGAGTATGAGTATAAGTATGAGTATGAGTATGAGTATGAGTATGAGTATGAGTATGAGTATAAGTATTAGTATGAGTATGAGTACGAGTATTAGTATGAGTATGAGTATGAGTATGAGTTTAAGTGTGAGTATGAGTATGAGCATGAGTATGAGTATGAGTATAAGTATTAGTATGAGTATGAGTACGAGTATTAGTATGAGTATGAGTATGAGTATGAGTTAAAGTATGAGTATGAGTATGAGTATGTGCATGAGTATGAGTATGTGTATGAGTATGAGTATGAGTATGAGTATGTGTATGAGTATGGGTATGAGTATGAGTATGAGTATGAGTATGAGTATGAGTATAAGTATGGGAATGAGTATGAGTGTGAGTATGAGAATGAGTATGAGTATGAGTATGAGTATGAGAATAAGAATGAGCATGAGCATGAGTATGAGTATGAGTATGAGTATGAGTATGAGTATAAGTATGAGTATGAGTATGAGTATGAGTATAAGTATTAGTATGAGTATGAGTACGAGTATTAGTATGAGTATGAGTATGAGTATGAGTATGAGTATGAGTATGAGTTTAAGTATGAGTATGAGTATGAGTATGTGCATGAGTATGAGTATGTGTATGAGTATGAGTATGAGTATGAGTATGAGTATGAGTATGAGTATGAGTATAAGTATGAGAATGAGTATGAGTGTGAGTATGAGAATGAGTATTAGTATGAGTATGAGTATGAGTTTGAGTTTGAGTATGAGTATGAGTATGAGTATGAGTATGAGTATGAGTATGAGTATGAGTATGAGTATGAGTATGAGTATGAGTATGAGTATGAGTATGAGTATGAGTATGAGTATAAGTATGAGTATGAGTATGAGTATGAGTATGAGTATGAGTATGAGTATGAGTATGAGTATGAGTATGAGTATGAGTATGAGTATAAGTATTAGTATGAGTATGAGTACGAGTATTAGTATGAGTATGAGTATGAGTATGAGCATGAGTATGAGTATGAGTATGAGTATGAGTATGAGTATAAGTATTAGTATGAGTATGAGTATGAGTTAAAGTATGAGTATGAGTATGAGTATGTGCATGAGTATGAGTATGTGTATGAGTATGAGTATGAGTATGAGTATGAGTATGAGTATGTGTATGAGTATGAGTATGAGTATGAGTATGAGTATGAGTATGAGTATGAGTATGAGTATGAGTATGAGTATGAGTATGAGTATGAGTATGAGTATGAGTATAAGTATTAGTATGAGTATGAGTAGGAGTACGAGTAGGAGTACGAGTATGCGTATGAGTATGAGTATGAGTATGAGTATGAGTATAAGTATGAGAATGAGTATGAGTGTGAGTATGAGAATGAGTATGAGTATGTGTATGAGTATGAGTATGATTATGAGTATGAGTATGAGTATGAGTATGAGTATGAGTATGAGTATGAGTATGAGTATGAGTATGAGTATGAGTATGAGTATGAGTTTAAGTATGAGTATGAGTATGAGTATGTGCATGAGTATGAGTATGTGTATGAGTATGAATATGAGTATGAGTTTAAGTGTGAGTATGAGTATGAGTATGAATATGAGTATAAGTATTAGTATTAGTATGAGTATGAGTACGAGTATTAGTATGAGTATGAGTATGAGTATGAGTTTAAGTATGAGTATGAGTATGAGTATGTGCATGAGTATGAGTATGAGTATGTGTATGATTATGAGTATGAGTATGAGTATGAGTATGAGTATGAGTATGAGTATGAGTAAAAGTATGAGAATGAGTATGAGTGTGAGTATGAGAATGAGTATGAGTATGTGTATGAGTATGAGTATGAGTATGAGTACGAGTATTAGTATGAGTATGAGTATGAGTATGAGTTTAAGTGTGAGTATGAGTATGAGCATGAGTATGAGTATGAGTATGAGTATGAGTATGAGTATAAGTATTAGTATGAGTATGAGTATGAGTTAAAGTATGAGTATGAGTATGAGTATGTGCATGAGTATGAGTATGTGTATGAGTATGAGTATGAGTATGAGTATGAGTATGAGTATGTGTATGAGTATGAGTATGAGTATGAGTATGAGTATGAGTATGAGTATGAGTATGAGTATGAGTATGAGTATGAGTATGAGTATGAGTATAAGTATTAGTATGAGTATGAGTAGGAGTACGAGTAGGAGTACGAGTATGCGTATGAGTATGAGTATGAGTATGAGTATGAGTATGAGTATGAGTGTGAGTGTGAGTGCGAATGTGAGTATGAGCATGTGTATGAGTATGAGTATGAGTATGACTATGAGTATGAGTATGAGTATGAGCATGAGCATGAGCATGAGCATGAGCGTGAGCGTGAGAATAAGCATGAGTATGAGTTTAACTATGAGTATGAGTACGAGTATGCGTATGAGTATGAGCATGAGCATGAGCATGAGCATGAGCGTGAGCGTGAGAATAAGCATGAGTATGAGTTTAACTATGAGTATGAGTACGAGTATGCGTATGAATATGAGTATGAGTATGAGTATGAGTATGAGTATGGGTATGAGTATGAGTATGAGTATGAGTATAAGAATGAGCATGAGCTGAAGTATGAGTATGAGTATGAGTATGAGTATGAGTATGAGTATAAGTATTAGTATGAGTATGAGTACGAGTATTAGTATGAGTATGAGTATGAGTATGAGTATGAGTATGAGTATGAGTATGATTCTGTGTATGAGTATAAGTATGAGAATGAGTATGAGTGTGAGTATGAGAATGAGTATGAGTATGTGTATGAGTATGAGTTTGATTATGAGTATGAGTATGAGTATGAGTATGAGTATGAGTATGAGTATGAGTATGAGTATGAGTATGAGTATGAGTATAAGTATGAGTATGAGTATGAGTATGAGTATGAGTATGAGTATAAGTATTAGTATGAGTATGAGTACGAGTATTAGTATGAGTATGAGTATGAGTATGAGTTTAAGTGTGAGTATGAGTATGAGCATGAGTATGAGTATGAGTATAAGTATTAGTATGAGTATGAGTACGAGTATTAGTATGAGTATGAGTATGAGTATGAGTTAAAGTATGAGTATGAGTATGAGTATGTGCATGAGTATGAGTATGTGTATGAGTATGAGTATGAGTATGAGTATGTGTATGAGTATGGGTATGAGTATGAGTATGAGTATGAGTATGAGTATGAGTATAAGTATGGGAATGAGTATGAGTGTGAGTATGAGAATGAGTATGAGTATGAGTATGAGTATGAGAATAAGAATGAGCATGAGCATGAGTATGAGTATGAGTATGAGTATGAGTATGAGTATAAGTATGAGTATGAGTATGAGTATGAGTATGAGTATAAGTATTAGTATGAGTATGAGTACGAGTATTAGTATGAGTATGAGTATGAGTATGAGTATGAGTATGAGTATGAGTATGAGTTTAAGTATGAGTATGAGTATGAGTATGTGCATGAGTATGAGTATGTGTATGAGTATGAGTATGAGTATGAGTAAAAGTATGAGAATGAGTATGAGTGTGAGTATGAGAATGAGTATGAGTATGTGTATGAGTATGAGTATGAGTATGAGTACGAGTATTAGTATGAGTATGAGTATGAGTATGAGTTTAAGTGTGAGTATGAGTATGAGCATGAGTATGAGTATGAGTATGAGTATGAGTATGAGTATAAGTATTAGTATGAGTATGAGTATGAGTTAAAGTATGAGTATGAGTATGAGTATGTGCATGAGTATGAGTATGTGTATGAGTATGAGTATGAGTATGAGTATGAGTATGAGTATGTGTATGAGTATGAGTATGAGTATGAGTATGAGTATGAGTATGAGTATGAGTATGAGTATGAGTATGAGTATGAGTATGAGTATGAGTATAAGTATTAGTATGAGTATGAGTAGGAGTACGAGTAGGAGTACGAGTATGCGTATGAGTATGAGTATGAGTATGAGTATGAGTATGAGTATGAGTGTGAGTGTGAGTGCGAATGTGAGTATGAGCATGTGTATGAGTATGAGTATGAGTATGACTATGAGTATGAGTATGAGTATGAGCATGAGCATGAGCATGAGCATGAGCGTGAGCGTGAGAATAAGCATGAGTATGAGTTTAACTATGAGTATGAGTACGAGTATGCGTATGAGTATGAGCATGAGCATGAGCATGAGCATGAGCGTGAGCGTGAGAATAAGCATGAGTATGAGTTTAACTATGAGTATGAGTACGAGTATGCGTATGAATATGAGTATGAGTATGAGTATGAGTATGAGTATGGGTATGAGTATGAGTATGAGTATGAGTATAAGAATGAGCATGAGCTGAAGTATGAGTATGAGTATGAGTATGAGTATGAGTATGAGTATAAGTATTAGTATGAGTATGAGTACGAGTATTAGTATGAGTATGAGTATGAGTATGAGTATGAGTATGAGTATGAGTATGATTCTGTGTATGAGTATAAGTATGAGAATGAGTATGAGTGTGAGTATGAGAATGAGTATGAGTATGTGTATGAGTATGAGTTTGAGTATGAGTATGAGTATGAGTATGAGTATGAGTATGAGTATGAGTATGAGTATGAGTATGAGTATGAGTATGAGTATAAGTATGAGTATGAGTATGAGTATGAGTATGAGTATGAGTATAAGTATTAGTATGAGTATGAGTACGAGTATTAGTATGAGTATGAGTATGAGTATGAGTTTAAGTGTGAGTATGAGTATGAGCATGAGTATGAGTATGAGTATAAGTATTAGTATGAGTATGAGTACGAGTATTAGTATGAGTATGAGTATGAGTATGAGTTAAAGTATGAGTATGAGTATGAGTATGTGCATGAGTATGAGTATGTGTATGAGTATGAGTATGAGTATGAGTATGTGTATGAGTATGGGTATGAGTATGAGTATGAGTATGAGTATGAGTATGAGTATGAGTATAAGTATGGGAATGAGTATGAGTGTGAGTATGAGAATGAGTATGAGTATGAGTATGAGTATGAGAATAAGAATGAGCATGAGCATGAGTATGAGTATGAGTATGAGTATGAGTATGAGTATAAGTATGAGTATGAGTATGAGTATGAGTATGAGTATAAGTATTAGTATGAGTATGAGTACGAGTATTAGTATGAGTATGAGTATGAGTATGAGTATGAGTATGAGTATGAGTATGAGTTTAAGTATGAGTATGAGTATGAGTATGAGTATGAGTATAAGTATGAGTATGAGTATGAGTATGAGTATGAGTATGAGTATGAGTATAAGTATTAGTATGAGTATGAGTACGAGTATTAGTATGAGTATGAGTATGAGTATGAGTTTAAGTGTGAGTATGAGTATGAGCATGAGTATGAGTATGAGTATAAGTATTAGTATGAGTATGAGTACGAGTATTAGTATGAGTATGAGTATGAGTATGAGTTAAAGTATGAGTATGAGTATGAGTATGTGCATGAGTATGAGTATGTGTATGAGTATGAGTATGAGTATGAGTATGTGTATGAGTATGGGTATGAGTATGAGTATGAGTATGAGTATGAGTATGAGTATAAGTATGGGAATGAGTATGAGTGTGAGTATGAGAATGAGTATGAGTATGAGTATGAGTATGAGAATAAGAATGAGCATGAGCATGAGTATGAGTATGAGTATGAGTATGAGTATGAGTATAAGTATGAGTATGAGTATGAGTATGAGTATAAGTATTAGTATGAGTATGAGTACGAGTATTAGTATGAGTATGAGTATGAGTATGAGTATGAGTATGAGTATGAGTTTAAGTATGAGTATGAGTATGAGTATGTGCATGAGTATGAGTATGTGTATGAGTATGAGTATGAGTATGAGTATGAGTATGAGTATGAGTATAAGTATGAGAATGAGTATGAGTGTGAGTATGAGAATGAGTATTAGTATGAGTATGAGTATGAGTTTGAGTATGAGTATGAGTATGAGTATGAGTATGAGTATGAGTATGAGTATGAGTATGAGTATGAGTATGAGTATGAGTATGAGTATGAGTATGAGTATGAGTATGAGTATGAGTATGAGTATAAGTATGAGTATGAGTATGAGTATGAGTATGAGTATGAGTATGAGTATGAGTATGAGTATGAGTATGAGTATGAGTATGAGTATAAGTATTAGTATGAGTATGAGTACGAGTATTAGTATGAGTATGAGTATGAGTATGAGCATGAGTATGAGTATGAGTATGAGTATGAGTATGAGTATAAGTATTAGTATGAGTATGAGTATGAGTTAAAGTATGAGTATGAGTATGAGTATGTGCATGAGTATGAGTATGTGTATGAGTATGAGTATGAGTATGAGTATGAGTATGAGTATGTGTATGAGTATGAGTATGAGTATGAGTATGAGTATGAGTATGAGTATGAGTATGAGTATGAGTATGAGTATGAGTATGAGTATGAGTATAAGTATTAGTATGAGTATGAGTAGGAGTACGAGTAGGAGTACGAGTATGCGTATGAGTATGAGTACGAGTATGAGTATGAGTATAAGTATGAGAATGAGTATGAGTGTGAGTATGAGAATGAGTATGAGTATGTGTATGAGTATGAGTATGATTATGAGTATGAGTATGAGTATGAGTATGAGTATGAGTATGAGTATGAGTATGAGTATGAGTATGAGTATGAGTATGAGTATGAGTTTAAGTATGAGTATGAGTATGAGTATGTGCATGAGTATGAGTATGTGTATGAGTATGAATATGAGTATGAGTTTAAGTGTGAGTATGAGTATGAGTATGAATATGAGTATAAGTATTAGTATTAGTATGAGTATGAGTACGAGTATTAGTATGAGTATGAGTATGAGTATGAGTTTAAGTATGAGTATGAGTATGAGTATGTGCATGAGTATGAGTATGAGTATGTGTATGATTATGAGTATGAGTATGAGTATGAGTATGAGTATGAGTATGAGTGTGAGTGTGAGTGCGAATGTGAGTATGAGCATGTGTATGAGTATGAGTATGAGTATGACTATGAGTATGAGTATGAGTATGAGCATGAGCATGAGCATGAGCATGAGCGTGAGCGTGAGAATAAGCATGAGTATGAGTTTAACTATGAGTATGAGTACGAGTATGCGTATGAGTATGAGCATGAGCATGAGCATGAGCATGAGCGTGAGCGTGAGAATAAGCATGAGTATGAGTTTAACTATGAGTATGAGTACGAGTAAGCGTATGAATATGAGTATGAGTATGAGTATGAGTATGAGTATGGGTATGAGTATGAGTATGAGTATGATTATAAGAATGAGCATGAGCTGAAGTATGAGTATGAGTATGATTATGAGTATGAGTATGAGTATGAGTATAAGTATGAGTATGAGTATGAGTATGAGTATGAGTATAAGTATTAGTATGAGTATGAGTACGAGTATTAGTATGAGTATGAGTATGAGTATGAGTATGAGTATGAGTATGATTCTGTGTATGAGTATAAGTATGAGAATGAGTATGAGTGTGAGTATGAGAATGAGTATGAGTATGTGTATGAGTATGAGTTTGAGTATGAGTATGAGTATGAGTATGAGTATGAGTATGAGTATGAGTATGAGTATGAGTATGAGTATGAGTATGAGTATAAGTATGAGTATGAGTATGAGTATGAGTATGAGTATGAGTATGAGTATAAGTATTAGTATGAGTATGAGTACGAGTATTAGTATGAGTATGAGTATGAGTATGAGTTTAAGTGTGAGTATGAGTATGAGCATGAGTATGAGTATGAGTATAAGTATTAGTATGAGTATGAGTACGAGTATTAGTATGAGTATGAGTATGAGTATGAGTTAAAGTATGAGTATGAGTATGAGTATGTGCATGAGTATGAGTATGTGTATGAGTATGAGTATGAGTATGAGTATGTGTATGAGTATGGGTATGAGTATGAGTATGAGTATGAGTATGAGTATGAGTATAAGTATGGGAATGAGTATGAGTGTGAGTATGAGAATGAGTATGAGTATGAGTATGAGTATGAGAATAAGAATGAGCATGAGCATGAGTATGAGTATGAGTATGAGTATGAGTATGAGTATAAGTATGAGTATGAGTATGAGTATGAGTATAAGTATTAGTATGAGTATGAGTACGAGTATTAGTATGAGTATGAGTATGAGTATGAGTATGAGTATGAGTATGAGTTTAAGTATGAGTATGAGTATGAGTATGTGCATGAGTATGAGTATGTGTATGAGTATGAGTATGAGTATGAGTATGAGTATGAGTATGAGTATGAGTATAAGTATGAGAATGAGTATGAGTGTGAGTATGAGAATGAGTATTAGTATGAGTATGAGTATGAGTTTGAGTTTGAGTATGAGTATGAGTATGAGTATGAGTATGAGTATGAGTATGAGTATGAGTATGAGTATGAGTATGAGTATGAGTATGAGTATGAGTATGAGTATGAGTATGAGTATAAGTATGAGTATGAGTATGAGTATGAGTATGAGTATGAGTATGAGTATGAGTATGAGTATGAGTATGAGTATGAGTATGAGTATAAGTATTAGTATGAGTATGAGTACGAGTATTAGTATGAGTATGAGTATGAGTATGAGCATGAGTATGAGTATGAGTATGAGTATGAGTATGAGTATAAGTATTAGTATGAGTATGAGTATGAGTTAAAGTATGAGTATGAGTATGAGTATGTGCATGAGTATGAGTATGTGTATGAGTATGAGTATGAGTATGAGTATGAGTATGAGTATGTGTATGAGTATGAGTATGAGTATGAGTATGAGTATGAGTATGAGTATGAGTATGAGTATGAGTATGAGTATGAGTATGAGTATGAGTATGAGTATAAGTATTAGTATGAGTATGAGTAGGAGTACGAGTAGGAGTACGAGTATGCGTATGAGTATGAGTATGAGTATGAGTATAAGTATGAGAATGAGTATGAGTGTGAGTATGAGAATGAGTATGAGTATGTGTATGAGTATGAGTATGATTATGAGTATGAGTATGAGTATGAGTATGAGTATGAGTATGAGTATGAGTATGAGTATGAGTATGAGTATGAGTTTAAGTATGAGTATGAGTATGAGTATGTGCATGAGTATGAGTATGTGTATGAGTATGAATATGAGTATGAGTTTAAGTGTGAGTATGAGTATGAGTATGAATATGAGTATAAGTATTAGTATTAGTATGAGTATGAGTACGAGTATTAGTATGAGTATGAGTATGAGTATGAGTTTAAGTATGAGTATGAGTATGAGTATGTGCATGAGTATGAGTATGAGTATGTGTATGATTATGAGTATGAGTATGAGTATGAGTATGAGTATGAGTATGAGTATGAGTAAAAGTATGAGAATGAGTATGAGTGTGAGTATGAGAATGAGTATGAGTATGTGTATGAGTATGAGTATGAGTATGAGTACGAGTATTAGTATGAGTATGAGTATGAGTATGAGTTTAAGTGTGAGTATGAGTATGAGCATGAGTATGAGTATGAGTATGAGTATGAGTATGAGTATAAGTATTAGTATGAGTATGAGTATGAGTTAAAGTATGAGTATGAGTATGAGTATGTGCATGAGTATGAGTATGTGTATGAGTATGAGTATGAGTATGAGTATGAGTATGAGTATGTGTATGAGTATGAGTATGAGTATGAGTATGAGTATGAGTATGAGTATGAGTATGAGTATGAGTATGAGTATGAGTATGAGTATGAGTATAAGTATTAGTATGAGTATGAGTAGGAGTACGAGTAGGAGTACGAGTATGCGTATGAGTATGAGTATGAGTATGAGTATGAGTATGAGTATGAGTGTGAGTGTGAGTGCGAATGTGAGTATGAGCATGTGTATGAGTATGAGTATGAGTATGACTATGAGTATGAGTATGAGTATGAGCATGAGCATGAGCATGAGCATGAGCGTGAGCGTGAGAATAAGCATGAGTATGAGTTTAACTATGAGTATGAGTACGAGTATGCGTATGAGTATGAGCATGAGCATGAGCATGAGCATGAGCGTGAGCGTGAGAATAAGCATGAGTATGAGTTTAACTATGAGTATGAGTACGAGTATGCGTATGAATATGAGTATGAGTATGAGTATGAGTATGAGTATGGGTATGAGTATGAGTATGAGTATGAGTATAAGAATGAGCATGAGCTGAAGTATGAGTATGAGTATGAGTATGAGTATGAGTATGAGTATAAGTATTAGTATGAGTATGAGTACGAGTATTAGTATGAGTATGAGTATGAGTATGAGTATGAGTATGAGTATGATTCTGTGTATGAGTATAAGTATGAGAATGAGTATGAGTGTGAGTATGAGAATGAGTATGAGTATGTGTATGAGTATGAGTTTGATTATGAGTATGAGTATGAGTATGAGTATGAGTATGAGTATGAGTATGAGTATGAGTATGAGTATGAGTATGAGTATAAGTATGAGTATGAGTATGAGTATGAGTATGAGTATGAGTATAAGTATTAGTATGAGTATGAGTACGAGTATTAGTATGAGTATGAGTATGAGTATGAGTTTAAGTGTGAGTATGAGTATGAGCATGAGTATGAGTATGAGTATAAGTATTAGTATGAGTATGAGTACGAGTATTAGTATGAGTATGAGTATGAGTATGAGTTAAAGTATGAGTATGAGTATGAGTATGTGCATGAGTATGAGTATGTGTATGAGTATGAGTATGAGTATGAGTATGTGTATGAGTATGGGTATGAGTATGAGTATGAGTATGAGTATGAGTATGAGTATAAGTATGGGAATGAGTATGAGTGTGAGTATGAGAATGAGTATGAGTATGAGTATGAGTATGAGAATAAGAATGAGCATGAGCATGAGTATGAGTATGAGTATGAGTATGAGTATGAGTATAAGTATGAGTATGAGTATGAGTATGAGTATGAGTATAAGTATTAGTATGAGTATGAGTACGAGTATTAGTATGAGTATGAGTATGAGTATGAGTATGAGTATGAGTATGAGTATGAGTTTAAGTATGAGTATGAGTATGAGTATGTGCATGAGTATGAGTATGTGTATGAGTATGAGTATGAGTATGAGTATGAGTATGAGTATGAGAATGAGTATAAGTATGAGAATGAGTATGAGTGTGAGTATGAGAATGAGTATTAGTATGAGTATGAGTATGAGTTTGAGTATGAGTATGAGTATGAGTATGAGTATGAGTATGAGTATGAGTATGAGTATGAGTATGAGTATGAGTATGAGTATGAGTATGAGTATGAGTATGAGTATGAGTATGAGTATGAGTATAAGTATGAGAATGAGTATGAGTGTGAGTATGAGAATGAGTATGAGTATGTGTATGAGTATGAGTTTGAGTATGAGTATGAGTATGAGTATGAGTATGAGTATGAGTATGAGTATGAGTATGAGTATGAGTATGAGTATGAGTATAAGTATGAGTATGAGTATGAGTATGAGTATGAGTATGAGTATGAGTATAAGTATTAGTATGAGTATGAGTACGAGTATTAGTATGAGTATGAGTATGAGTATGAGTTTAAGTGTGAGTATGAGTATGAGCATGAGTATGAGTATGAGTATAAGTATTAGTATGAGTATGAGTACGAGTATTAGTATGAGTATGAGTATGAGTATGAGTTAAAGTATGAGTATGAGTATGAGTATGTGCATGAGTATGAGTATGTGTATGAGTATGAGTATGAGTATGAGTATGTGTATGAGTATGGGTATGAGTATGAGTATGAGTATGAGTATGAGTATGAGTATAAGTATGGGAATGAGTATGAGTGTGAGTATGAGAATGAGTATGAGTATGAGTATGAGTATGAGAATAAGAATGAGCATGAGCATGAGTATGAGTATGAGTATGAGTATGAGTATGAGTATAAGTATGAGTATGAGTATGAGTATGAGTATAAGTATTAGTATGAGTATGAGTACGAGTATTAGTATGAGTATGAGTATGAGTATGAGTATGAGTATGAGTATGAGTATGAGTTTAAGTATGAGTATGAGTATGAGTATGTGCATGAGTATGAGTATGTGTATGAGTATGAGTATGAGTATGAGTATGAGTATGAGTATGAGTATGAGTATAAGTATGAGAATGAGTATGAGTGTGAGTATGAGAATGAGTATTAGTATGAGTATGAGTATGAGTTTGAGTATGAGTATGAGTATGAGTATGAGTATGAGTATGAGTATGAGTATGAGTATGAGTATGAGTATGAGTATGAGTATGAGTATGAGTATGAGTATGAGTATAAGTATGAGTATGAGTATGAGTATGAGTATGAGTATGAGTATGAGTATGAGTATGAGTATGAGTATGAGTATGAGTATAAGTATTAGTATGAGTATGAGTACGAGTATTAGTATGAGTATGAGTATGAGTATGAGCATGAGTATGAGTATGAGTATGAGTATGAGTATGAGTATAAGTATTAGTATGAGTATGAGTATGAGTTAAAGTATGAGTATGAGTATGAGTATGTGCATGAGTATGAGTATGTGTATGAGTATGAGTATGAGTATGAGTATGAGTATGAGTATGTGTATGAGTATGAGTATGAGTATGAGTATGAGTATGAGTATGAGTATGAGTATGAGTATGAGTATGAGTAAGAGTATGAGTATGAGTATAAGTATTAGTATGAGTATGAGTAGGAGTACGAGTAGGAGTACGAGTATGCGTATGAGTATGAGTATGAGTATGAGTATGAGTATAAGTATGAGAATGAGTATGAGTGTGAGTATGAGAATGAGTATGAGTATGTGTATGAGTATGAGTATGAGTATGAGTATGAGTATGAGTATGTGTATGAGTATGAGTATGAGTATGAGTATGAGTATGAGTATGAGTATGAGTATGAGTATGAGTATGAGTATGAGTATGAGTATAAGTATTAGTATGAGTATGAGTAGGAGTACGAGTAGGAGTACGAGTATGCGTATGAGTATGAGTATGAGTATGAGTATGAGTATAAGTATGAGAATGAGTATGAGTGTGAGTATGAGAATGAGTATGAGTATGTGTATGAGTATGAGTATGATTATGAGTATGAGTATGAGTATGAGTATGAGTATGAGTATGAGTATGAGTATGAGTATGAGTATGAGTATGAGTATGAGTTTAAGTATGAGTATGAGTATGAGTATGTGCATGAGTATGAGTATGTGTATGAGTATGAATATGAGTATGAGTTTATGTGTGAGTATGAGTATGAGTATGAATATGAGTATAAGTATTAGTATTAGTATGAGTATGAGTACGAGTATTAGTATGAGTATGAGTATGAGTATGAGTTTAAGTATGAGTATGAGTATGAGTATGTGCATGAGTATGAGTATGAGTATGTGTATGATTATGAGTATGAGTATGAGTATGAGTATGAGTATGAGTATGAGTATGAGTAAAAGTATGAGAATGAGTATGAGTGTGAGTATGAGAATGAGTATGAGTATGTGTATGAGTATGAGTATGAGTATGAGTACGAGTATTAGTATGAGTATGAGTATGAGTATGAGTTTAAGTGTGAGTATGAGTATGAGCATGAGTATGAGTATGAGTATGAGTATGAGTATGAGTATAAGTATTAGTATGAGTATGAGTATGAGTTAAAGTATGAGTATGAGTATGAGTATGTGCATGAGTATGAGTATGTGTATGAGTATGAGTATGAGTATGAGTATGAGTATGAGTATGTGTATGAGTATGAGTATGAGTATGAGTATGAGTATGAGTATGAGTATGAGTATGAGTATGAGTATGAGTATGAGTATGAGTATGAGTATAAGTATTAGTATGAGTATGAGTAGGAGTACGAGTAGGAGTACGAGTATGCGTATGAGTATGAGTATGAGTATGAGTATGAGTATGAGTATGAGTGTGAGTGTGAGTGCGAATGTGAGTATGAGCATGTGTATGAGTATGAGTATGAGTATGACTATGAGTATGAGTATGAGTATGAGCATGAGCATGAGCATGAGCATGAGCGTGAGCGTGAGAATAAGCATGAGTATGAGTTTAACTATGAGTATGAGTACGAGTATGCGTATGAGTATGAGCATGAGCATGAGCATGAGCATGAGCGTGAGCGTGAGAATAAGCATGAGTATGAGTTTAACTATGAGTATGAGTACGAGTATGCGTATGAATATGAGTATGAGTATGAGAATGAGTATGAGTATGGGTATGAGTATGAGTATGAGTATGAGTATAAGAATGAGCATGAGCTGAAGTATGAGTATGAGTATGATTATGAGTATGAGTATGAGTATGAGTATAAGTATGAGTATGAGTATGAGTATGAGTATGAGTATAAGTATTAGTATGAGTATGAGTACGAGTATTAATATGAGTATGAGTATGAGTATGAGTATGAGTATGAGTATGAGTATGATTCTGTGTATGAGTATAAGTATGAGAATGAGTATGAGTGTGAGTATGAGAATGAGTATGAGTATGTGTATGAGTATGAGTTTGAGTATGAGTATGAGTATGAGTATGAGTATGAGTATGAGTATGAGTATGAGTATGAGTATGAGTATGAGTATGAGTATAAGTATGAGTATGAGTATGAGTATGAGTATGAGTATGAGTATAAGTATTAGTATGAGTATGAGTACGAGTATTAGTATGAGTATGAGTATGAGTATGAGTTTAAGTGTGAGTATGAGTATGAGCATGAGTATGAGTATGAGTATAAGTATTAGTATGAGTATGAGTACGAGTATTAGTATGAGTATGAGTATGAGTATGAGTTAAAGTATGAGTATGAGTATGAGTATGTGCATGAGTATGAGTATGTGTATGAGTATGAGTATGAGTATGAGTATGTGTATGAGTATGGGTATGAGTATGAGTATGAGTATGAGTATGAGTATGAGTATAAGTATGGGAATGAGTATGAGTGTGAGTATGAGAATGAGTATGAGTATGAGTATGAGTATGAGAATAAGAATGAGCATGAGCATGAGTATGAGTATGAGTATGAGTATGAGTATGAGTATAAGTATGAGTATGAGTATGAGTATGAGTATGAGTATAAGTATTAGTATGAGTATGAGTACGAGTATTAGTATGAGTATGAGTATGAGTATGAGTATGAGTATGAGTATGAGTATGAGTTTAAGTATGAGTATGAGTATGAGTATGTGCATGAGTATGAGTATGTGTATGAGTATGAGTATGAGTATGAGTATGAGTATGAGTATGAGTATGAGTATGAGTATAAGTATGAGAATGAGTATGAGTGTGAGTATGAGAATGAGTATTAGTATGAGTATGAGTATGAGTTTGAGTATGAGTATGAGTATGAGTATGAGTATGAGTATGAGTATGAGTATGAGTATGAGTATGAGTATGAGTATGAGTATGAGTATGAGTATGAGTATGAGTATGAGTATGAGTATGAGTATAAGTATGAGAATGAGTATGAGTGTGAGTATGAGAATGATTATGAGTATGTGTATGAGTATGAGTTTGAGTATGAGTATGAGTATGAGTATGAGTATGAGTATGAGTATGAGTATGAGTATGAGTATGAGTATGAGTATAAGTATGAGTATGAGTATGAGTATGAGTATGAGTATGAGTATGAGTATAAGTATTAGTATGAGTATGAGTACGAGTATTAGTATGAGTATGAGTATGAGTATGAGTTTAAGTGTGAGTATGAGTATGAGCATGAGTATGAGTATGAGTATAAGTATTAGTATGAGTATGAGTACGAGTATTAGTATGAGTATGAGTATGAGTATGAGTTAAAGTATGAGTATGAGTATGAGTATGTGCATGAGTATGAGTATGTGTATGAGTATGAGTATGAGTATGAGTATGTGTATGAGTATGGGTATGAGTATGAGTATGAGTATGAGTATGAGTATGAGTATAAGTATGGGAATGAGTATGAGTGTGAGTATGAGAATGAGTATGAGTATGAGTATGAGTATGAGAATAAGAATGAGCATGAGCATGAGTATGAGTATGAGTATGAGTATGAGTATGAGTATAAGTATGAGTATGAGTATGAGTATGAGTATGAGTATAAGTATTAGTATGAGTATGAGTACGAGTATTAGTATGAGTATGAGTATGAGTATGAGTATGAGTATGAGTATGAGTTTAAGTATGAGTATGAGTATGAGTATGTGCATGAGTATGAGTATGTGTATGAGTATGAGTATGAGTATGAGTATGAGTATGAGTATGAGTATGAGTATAAGTATGAGAATGAGTATGAGTGTGAGTATGAGAATGAGTATTAGTATGAGTATGAGTATGAGTTTGAGTATGAGTATGAGTATGAGTATGAGTATGAGTATGAGTATGAGTATGAGTATGAGTATGAGTATGAGTATGAGTATGAGTATGAGTATGAGTATGAGTATGAGTATGAGTATAAGTATGAGTATGAGTATGAGTATGAGTATAAGTATGGGAATGAGTATGAGTGTGAGTATGAGAATGAGTATGAGTATGAGTATGAGTATGAGAATAAGAATGAGCATGAGCATGAGTATGAGTATGAGTATGAGTATGAGTATGAGTATAAGTATGAGTATGAGTATGAGTATGAGTATGAGTATAAGTATTAGTATGAGTATGAGTACGAGTATTAGTATGAGTATGAGTATGAGTATGAGTATGAGTATGAGTATGAGTTTAAGTATGAGTATGAGTATGAGTATGTGCATGAGTATGAGTATGTGTATGAGTATGAGTATGAGTATGAGTATGAGTATGAGTATGAGTATGAGTATAAGTATGAGAATGAGTATGAGTGTGAGTATGAGAATGAGTATTAGTATGAGTATGAGTATGAGTTTGAGTATGAGTATGAGTATGAGTATGAGTATGAGTATGAGTATGAGTATGAGTATGAGTATGAGTATGAGTATGAGTATGAGTATGAGTATGAGTATAAGTATGAGAATGAGTATGAGTGTGAGTATGAGAATGAGTATTAGTATGAGTATGAGTATGAGTTTGAGTATGAGTATGAGTATGAGTATGAGTATGAGTATGAGTATGAGTATGAGTATGAGTATGAGTATGAGTATGAGTATGAGTATGAGTATGTGTATGAGTATGGGTATGAGTATGAGTATGAGTATGAGTATGAGTATGAGTATAAGTATGGGAATGAGTATGAGTGTGAGTATGAGAATGAGTATGAGTATGAGTATGAGTATGAGAATAAGAATGAGCATGAGCATGAGTATGAGTATGAGTATGAGTATGAGTATGAGTATAAGTATGAGTATGAGTATGAGTATGAGTATGAGTATAAGTATTAGTATGAGTATGAGTACGAGTATTAGTATGAGTATGAGTATGAGTATGAGTATGAGTATGAGTATGAGTATGAGTTTAAGTATGAGTATGAGTATGAGTATGTGCATGAGTATGAGTATGTGTATGAGTATGAGTATGAGTATGAGTATGAGTATGAGTATGAGTATGAGTATGAGTATAAGTATGAGAATGAGTATGAGTGTGAGTATGAGAATGAGTATTAGTATGAGTATGAGTATGAGTTTGAGTATGAGTATGAGTATGAGTATGAGTATGAGTATGAGTATGAGTATGAGTATGAGTATGAGTATGAGTATGAGTATGAGTATGAGTATGAGTATGAGTATGAGTATGAGTATGAGTATGAGTATAAGTATGAGAATGAGTATGAGTGTGAGTATGAGAATGATTATGAGTATGTGTATGAGTATGAGTTTGAGTATGAGTATGAGTATGAGTATGAGTATGAGTATGAGTATGAGTATGAGTATGAGTATGAGTATGAGTATAAGTATGAGTATGAGTATGAGTATGAGTATGAGTATGAGTATGAGTATAAGTATTAGTATGAGTATGAGTACGAGTATTAGTATGAGTATGAGTATGAGTATGAGTTTAAGTGTGAGTATGAGTATGAGCATGAGTATGAGTATGAGTATAAGTATTAGTATGAGTATGAGTACGAGTATTAGTATGAGTATGAGTATGAGTATGAGTTAAAGTATGAGTATGAGTATGAGTATGTGCATGAGTATGAGTATGTGTATGAGTATGAGTATGAGTATGAGTATGTGTATGAGTATGGGTATGAGTATGAGTATGAGTATGAGTATGAGTATGAGTATAAGTATGGGAATGAGTATGAGTGTGAGTATGAGAATGAGTATGAGTATGAGTATGAGTATGAGAATAAGAATGAGCATGAGCATGAGTATGAGTATGAGTATGAGTATGAGTATGAGTATAAGTATGAGTATGAGTATGAGTATGAGTATGAGTATAAGTATTAGTATGAGTATGAGTACGAGTATTAGTATGAGTATGAGTATGAGTATGAGTATGAGTATGAGTATGAGTTTAAGTATGAGTATGAGTATGAGTATGTGCATGAGTATGAGTATGTGTATGAGTATGAGTATGAGTATGAGTATGAGTATGAGTATGAGTATGAGTATAAGTATGAGAATGAGTATGAGTGTGAGTATGAGAATGAGTATTAGTATGAGTATGAGTATGAGTTTGAGTATGAGTATGAGTATGAGTATGAGTATGAGTATGAGTATGAGTATGAGTATGAGTATGAGTATGAGTATGAGTATGAGTATGAGTATGAGTATGAGTATGAGTATGAGTATAAGTATGAGTATGAGTATGAGTATGAGTATGAGTATGAGTATGAGTATGAGTATGAGTATGAGTATGAGTATGAGTATGAGTATGAGTATGAGTATGAGTATGAGTATGAGTATGAGTATAAGTATTAGTATGAGTATGAGTATGAGTTAAAGTATGAGTATGAGTATGAGTATGTGCATGAGTATGAGTATGTGTATGAGTATGAGTATGAGTATGAGTATGAGTATGAGTATGTGTATGAGTATGAGTATGAGTATGAGTATGAGTATGAGTATGAGTATGAGTATGAGTATGAGTAAGAGTATGAGTATGAGTATAAGTATTAGTATGAGTATGAGTAGGAGTACGAGTAGGAGTACGAGTATGCGTATGAGTATGAGTATGAGTATGAGTATGAGTATAAGTATGAGAATGAGTATGAGTGTGAGTATGAGTATGAGTATGAGTATGAGTATGAGTATGAGTTTAAGTATGAGTATGAGTATGAGTATGTGCATGAGTATGAGTATGTGTATGAGTATGAGTATGAGTATGAGTATGAGTATGAGTATGAGTATGAGTATGAGTATAAGTATGAGAATGAGTATGAGTGTGAGTATGAGAATGAGTATTAGTATGAGTATGAGTATGAGTTTGAGTATGAGTATGAGTATGAGTATGAGTATGAGTATGAGTATGAGTATGAGTATGAGTATGAGTATGAGTATGAGTATGAGTATGAGTATGAGTATGAGTATGAGTATGAGTATGAGTATGAGTATGAGTATGAGTATGAGTATGAGTATAAGTATGAGAATGAGTATGAGTGTGAGTATGAGAATGATTATGAGTATGTGTATGAGTATGAGTTTGAGTATGAGTATGAGTATGAGTATGAGTATGAGTATGAGTATGAGTATGAGTATGAGTATGAGTATGAGTATAAGTATGAGTATGAGTATGAGTATGAGTATGAGTATGAGTATGAGTATAAGTATTAGTATGAGTATGAGTACGAGTATTAGTATGAGTATGAGTATGAGTATGAGTTTAAGTGTGAGTATGAGTATGAGCATGAGTATGAGTATGAGTATAAGTATTAGTATGAGTATGAGTACGAGTATTAGTATGAGTATGAGTATGAGTATGAGTTAAAGTATGAGTATGAGTATGAGTATGTGCATGAGTATGAGTATGTGTATGAGTATGAGTATGAGTATGAGTATGTGTATGAGTATGGGTATGAGTATGAGTATGAGTATGAGTATGAGTATGAGTATAAGTATGGGAATGAGTATGAGTGTGAGTATGAGAATGAGTATGAGTATGAGTATGAGTATGAGAATAAGAATGAGCATGAGCATGAGTATGAGTATGAGTATGAGTATGAGTATGAGTATAAGTATGAGTATGAGTATGAGTATGAGTATGAGTATAAGTATTAGTATGAGTATGAGTACGAGTATTAGTATGAGTATGAGTATGAGTATGAGTATGAGTATGAGTATGAGTTTAAGTATGAGTATGAGTATGAGTATGTGCATGAGTATGAGTATGTGTATGAGTATGAGTATGAGTATGAGTATGAGTATGAGTATGAGTATGAGTATAAGTATGAGAATGAGTATGAGTGTGAGTATGAGAATGAGTATTAGTATGAGTATGAGTATGAGTTTGAGTATGAGTATGAGTATGAGTATGAGTATGAGTATGAGTATGAGTATGAGTATGAGTATGAGTATGAGTATGAGTATGAGTATGAGTATGAGTATGAGTATGAGTATGAGTATAAGTATGAGTATGAGTATGAGTATGAGTATAAGTATGGGAATGAGTATGAGTGTGAGTATGAGAATGAGTATGAGTATGAGTATGAGTATGAGAATAAGAATGAGCATGAGCATGAGTATGAGTATGAGTATGAGTATGAGTATGAGTATAAGTATGAGTATGAGTATGAGTATGAGTATGAGTATAAGTATTAGTATGAGTATGAGTACGAGTATTAGTATGAGTATGAGTATGAGTATGAGTATGAGTATGAGTATGAGTTTAAGTATGAGTATGAGTATGAGTATGTGCATGAGTATGAGTATGTGTATGAGTATGAGTATGAGTATGAGTATGAGTATGAGTATGAGTATGAGTATAAGTATGAGAATGAGTATGAGTGTGAGTATGAGAATGAGTATTAGTATGAGTATGAGTATGAGTTTGAGTATGAGTATGAGTATGAGTATGAGTATGAGTATGAGTATGAGTATGAGTATGAGTATGAGTATGAGTATGAGTATGAGTATGAGTATGAGTATAAGTATGAGAATGAGTATGAGTGTGAGTATGAGAATGAGTATTAGTATGAGTATGAGTATGAGTTTGAGTATGAGTATGAGTATGAGTATGAGTATGAGTATGAGTATGAGTATGAGTATGAGTATGAGTATGAGTATGAGTATGAGTATGAGTATGTGTATGAGTATGGGTATGAGTATGAGTATGAGTATGAGTATGAGTATGAGTATAAGTATGGGAATGAGTATGAGTGTGAGTATGAGAATGAGTATGAGTATGAGTATGAGTATGAGAATAAGAATGAGCATGAGCATGAGTATGAGTATGAGTATGAGTATGAGTATGAGTATAAGTATGAGTATGAGTATGAGTATGAGTATGAGTATAAGTATTAGTATGAGTATGAGTACGAGTATTAGTATGAGTATGAGTATGAGTATGAGTATGAGTATGAGTATGAGTATGAGTTTAAGTATGAGTATGAGTATGAGTATGTGCATGAGTATGAGTATGTGTATGAGTATGAGTATGAGTATGAGTATGAGTATGAGTATGAGTATGAGTATGAGTATGAGTATAAGTATGAGAATGAGTATGAGTGTGAGTATGAGAATGAGTATTAGTATGAGTATGAGTATGAGTTTGAGTATGAGTATGAGTATGAGTATGAGTATGAGTATGAGTATGAGTATGAGTATGAGTATGAGCATGAGTATGAGTATGAGTATGAGTATGAGTATGAGTATAAGTATTAGTATGAGTATGAGTATGAGTTAAAGTATGAGTATGAGTATGAGTATGTGCATGAGTATGAGTATGTGTATGAGTATGAGTATGAGTATGAGTATGAGTATGAGTATGTGTATGAGTATGAGTATGAGTATGAGTATGAGTATGAGTATGAGTATGAGTATGAGTATGAGTATGAGTAAGAGTATGAGTATGAGTATAAGTATTAGTATGAGTATGAGTAGGAGTACGAGTAGGAGTACGAGTATGCGTATGAGTATGAGTATGAGTATGAGTATGAGTATAAGTATGAGAATGAGTATGAGTGTGAGTATGAGAATGAGTATGAGTATGTGTATGAGTATGAGTATGAGTATGAGTATGAGTATGAGTATGTGTATGAGTATGAGTATGAGTATGAGTATGAGTATGAGTATGAGTATGAGTATGAGTATGAGTATGAGTATGAGTATGAGTATAAGTATTAGTATGAGTATGAGTAGGAGTACGAGTAGGAGTACGAGTATGCGTATGAGTATGAGTATGAGTATGAGTATGAGTATAAGTATGAGAATGAGTATGAGTGTGAGTATGAGAATGAGTATGAGTATGTGTATGAGTATGAGTATGATTATGAGTATGAGTATGAGTATGAGTATGAGTATGAGTATGAGTATGAGTATGAGTATGAGTATGAGTATGAGTATGAGTTTAAGTATGAGTATGAGTATGAGTATGTGCATGAGTATGAGTATGTGTATGAGTATGAATATGAGTATGAGTTTATGTGTGAGTATGAGTATGAGTATGAATATGAGTATAAGTATTAGTATTAGTATGAGTATGAGTACGAGTATTAGTATGAGTATGAGTATGAGTATGAGTTTAAGTATGAGTATGAGTATGAGTATGTGCATGAGTATGAGTATGAGTATGTGTATGATTATGAGTATGAGTATGAGTATGAGTATGAGTATGAGTATGAGTATGAGTAAAAGTATGAGAATGAGTATGAGTGTGAGTATGAGAATGAGTATGAGTATGTGTATGAGTATGAGTATGAGTATGAGTACGAGTATTAGTATGAGTATGAGTATGAGTATGAGTTTAAGTGTGAGTATGAGTATGAGCATGAGTATGAGTATGAGTATGAGTATGAGTATGAGTATAAGTATTAGTATGAGTATGAGTATGAGTTAAAGTATGAGTATGAGTATGAGTATGTGCATGAGTATGAGTATGTGTATGAGTATGAGTATGAGTATGAGTATGAGTATGTGTATGAGTATGAGTATGAGTATGAGTATGAGTATGAGTATGAGTATGAGTATGAGTATGAGTATGAGTATGAGTATGAGTATGAGTATAAGTATTAGTATGAGTATGAGTAGGAGTACGAGTAGGAGTACGAGTATGCGTATGAGTATGAGTATGAGTATGAGTATGAGTATGAGTATGAGTGTGAGTGTGAGTGCGAATGTGAGTATGAGCATGTGTATGAGTATGAGTATGAGTATGACTATGAGTATGAGTATGAGTATGAGCATGAGCATGAGCATGAGCATGAGCGTGAGCGTGAGAATAAGCATGAGTATGAGTTTAACTATGAGTATGAGTACGAGTATGCGTATGAGTATGAGCATGAGCATGAGCATGAGCATGAGCGTGAGCGTGAGAATAAGCATGAGTATGAGTTTAACTATGAGTATGAGTACGAGTATGCGTATGAATATGAGTATGAGTATGAGAATGAGTATGAGTATGGGTATGAGTATGAGTATGAGTATGAGTATAAGAATGAGCATGAGCTGAAGTATGAGTATGAGTATGATTATGAGTATGAGTATGAGTATGAGTATAAGTATGAGTATGAGTATGAGTATGAGTATGAGTATAAGTATTAGTATGAGTATGAGTACGAGTATTAATATGAGTATGAGTATGAGTATGAGTATGAGTATGAGTATGAGTATGATTCTGTGTATGAGTATAAGTATGAGAATGAGTATGAGTGTGAGTATGAGAATGAGTATGAGTATGTGTATGAGTATGAGTTTGAGTATGAGTATGAGTATGAGTATGAGTATGAGTATGAGTATGAGTATGAGTATGAGTATGAGTATGAGTATGAGTATAAGTATGAGTATGAGTATGAGTATGAGTATGAGTATGAGTATAAGTATTAGTATGAGTATGAGTACGAGTATTAGTATGAGTATGAGTATGAGTATGAGTTTAAGTGTGAGTATGAGTATGAGCATGAGTATGAGTATGAGTATAAGTATTAGTATGAGTATGAGTACGAGTATTAGTATGAGTATGAGTATGAGTATGAGTTAAAGTATGAGTATGAGTATGAGTATGTGCATGAGTATGAGTATGTGTATGAGTATGAGTATGAGTATGAGTATGTGTATGAGTATGGGTATGAGTATGAGTATGAGTATGAGTATGAGTATGAGTATAAGTATGGGAATGAGTATGAGTGTGAGTATGAGAATGAGTATGAGTATGAGTATGAGTATGAGAATAAGAATGAGCATGAGCATGAGTATGAGTATGAGTATGAGTATGAGTATGAGTATAAGTATGAGTATGAGTATGAGTATGAGTATGAGTATAAGTATTAGTATGAGTATGAGTACGAGTATTAGTATGAGTATGAGTATGAGTATGAGTATGAGTATGAGTATGAGTATGAGTTTAAGTATGAGTATGAGTATGAGTATGTGCATGAGTATGAGTATGTGTATGAGTATGAGTATGAGTATGAGTATGAGTATGAGTATGAGTATGAGTATGAGTATGAGTATAAGTATGAGAATGAGTATGAGTGTGAGTATGAGAATGAGTATTAGTATGAGTATGAGTATGAGTTTGAGTATGAGTATGAGTATGAGTATGAGTATGAGTATGAGTATGAGTATGAGTATGAGTATGAGTATGAGTATGAGTATGAGTATGAGTATGAGTATGAGTATGAGTATGAGTATGAGTATAAGTATGAGAATGAGTATGAGTGTGAGTATGAGAATGATTATGAGTATGTGTATGAGTATGAGTTTGAGTATGAGTATGAGTATGAGTATGAGTATGAGTATGAGTATGAGTATGAGTATGAGTATGAGTATGAGTATAAGTATGAGTATGAGTATGAGTATGAGTATGAGTATGAGTATGAGTATAAGTATTAGTATGAGTATGAGTACGAGTATTAGTATGAGTATGAGTATGAGTATGAGTTTAAGTGTGAGTATGAGTATGAGCATGAGTATGAGTATGAGTATAAGTATTAGTATGAGTATGAGTACGAGTATTAGTATGAGTATGAGTATGAGTATGAGTTAAAGTATGAGTATGAGTATGAGTATGTGCATGAGTATGAGTATGTGTATGAGTATGAGTATGAGTATGAGTATGTGTATGAGTATGGGTATGAGTATGAGTATGAGTATGAGTATGAGTATGAGTATAAGTATGGGAATGAGTATGAGTGTGAGTATGAGAATGAGTATGAGTATGAGTATGAGTATGAGAATAAGAATGAGCATGAGCATGAGTATGAGTATGAGTATGAGTATGAGTATGAGTATAAGTATGAGTATGAGTATGAGTATGAGTATGAGTATAAGTATTAGTATGAGTATGAGTACGAGTATTAGTATGAGTATGAGTATGAGTATGAGTATGAGTATGAGTATGAGTTTAAGTATGAGTATGAGTATGAGTATGTGCATGAGTATGAGTATGTGTATGAGTATGAGTATGAGTATGAGTATGAGTATGAGTATGAGTATGAGTATAAGTATGAGAATGAGTATGAGTGTGAGTATGAGAATGAGTATTAGTATGAGTATGAGTATGAGTTTGAGTATGAGTATGAGTATGAGTATGAGTATGAGTATGAGTATGAGTATGAGTATGAGTATGAGTATGAGTATGAGTATGAGTATGAGTATGAGTATGAGTATGAGTATGAGTATGAGTATAAGTATGAGTATGAGTATGAGTATGAGTATAAGTATGGGAATGAGTATGAGTGTGAGTATGAGAATGAGTATGAGTATGAGTATGAGTATGAGAATAAGAATGAGCATGAGCATGAGTATGAGTATGAGTATGAGTATGAGTATGAGTATAAGTATGAGTATGAGTATGAGTATGAGTATGAGTATGAGTATGAGTATGAGTATGAGTATGAGTATGAGTGTGAGTGTGAGTGCGAATGTGAGTATGAGCATGTGTATGAGTATGAGTATGAGTATGACTATGAGTATGAGTATGAGTATGAGCATGAGCATGAGCATGAGCATGAGCGTGAGCGTGAGAATAAGCATGAGTATGAGTTTAACTATGAGTATGAGTACGAGTATGCGTATGAGTATGAGCATGAGCATGAGCATGAGCATGAGCGTGAGCGTGAGAATAAGCATGAGTATGAGTTTAACTATGAGTATGAGTACGAGTATGCGTATGAATATGAGTATGAGTATGAGAATGAGTATGAGTATGGGTATGAGTATGAGTATGAGTATGAGTATAAGAATGAGCATGAGCTGAAGTATGAGTATGAGTATGATTATGAGTATGAGTATGAGTATGAGTATAAGTATGAGTATGAGTATGAGTATGAGTATGAGTATAAGTATTAGTATGAGTATGAGTACGAGTATTAATATGAGTATGAGTATGAGTATGAGTATGAGTATGAGTATGAGTATGATTCTGTGTATGAGTATAAGTATGAGAATGAGTATGAGTGTGAGTATGAGAATGAGTATGAGTATGTGTATGAGTATGAGTTTGAGTATGAGTATGAGTATGAGTATGAGTATGAGTATGAGTATGAGTATGAGTATGAGTATGAGTATGAGTATGAGTATAAGTATGAGTATGAGTATGAGTATGAGTATGAGTATGAGTATAAGTATTAGTATGAGTATGAGTACGAGTATTAGTATGAGTATGAGTATGAGTATGAGTTTAAGTGTGAGTATGAGTATGAGCATGAGTATGAGTATGAGTATAAGTATTAGTATGAGTATGAGTACGAGTATTAGTATGAGTATGAGTATGAGTATGAGTTAAAGTATGAGTATGAGTATGAGTATGTGCATGAGTATGAGTATGTGTATGAGTATGAGTATGAGTATGAGTATGTGTATGAGTATGGGTATGAGTATGAGTATGAGTATGAGTATGAGTATGAGTATAAGTATGGGAATGAGTATGAGTGTGAGTATGAGAATGAGTATGAGTATGAGTATGAGTATGAGAATAAGAATGAGCATGAGCATGAGTATGAGTATGAGTATGAGTATGAGTATGAGTATAAGTATGAGTATGAGTATGAGTATGAGTATGAGTATAAGTATTAGTATGAGTATGAGTACGAGTATTAGTATGAGTATGAGTATGAGTATGAGTATGAGTATGAGTATGAGTATGAGTTTAAGTATGAGTATGAGTATGAGTATGTGCATGAGTATGAGTATGTGTATGAGTATGAGTATGAGTATGAGTATGAGTATGAGTATGAGTATGAGTATGAGTATAAGTATGAGAATGAGTATGAGTGTGAGTATGAGAATGAGTATTAGTATGAGTATGAGTATGAGTTTGAGTATGAGTATGAGTATGAGTATGAGTATGAGTATGAGTATGAGTATGAGTATGAGTATGAGTATGAGTATGAGTATGAGTATGAGTATGAGTATGAGTATGAGTATGAGTATGAGTATAAGTATGAGAATGAGTATGAGTGTGAGTATGAGAATGATTATGAGTATGTGTATGAGTATGAGTTTGAGTATGAGTATGAGTATGAGTATGAGTATGAGTATGAGTATGAGTATGAGTATGAGTATGAGTATGAGTATAAGTATGAGTATGAGTATGAGTATGAGTATGAGTATGAGTATGAGTATAAGTATTAGTATGAGTATGAGTACGAGTATTAGTATGAGTATGAGTATGAGTATGAGTTTAAGTGTGAGTATGAGTATGAGCATGAGTATGAGTATGAGTATAAGTATTAGTATGAGTATGAGTACGAGTATTAGTATGAGTATGAGTATGAGTATGAGTTAAAGTATGAGTATGAGTATGAGTATGTGCATGAGTATGAGTATGTGTATGAGTATGAGTATGAGTATGAGTATGTGTATGAGTATGGGTATGAGTATGAGTATGAGTATGAGTATGAGTATGAGTATAAGTATGGGAATGAGTATGAGTGTGAGTATGAGAATGAGTATGAGTATGAGTATGAGTATGAGAATAAGAATGAGCATGAGCATGAGTATGAGTATGAGTATGAGTATGAGTATGAGTATAAGTATGAGTATGAGTATGAGTATGAGTATGAGTATAAGTATTAGTATGAGTATGAGTACGAGTATTAGTATGAGTATGAGTATGAGTATGAGTATGAGTATGAGTATGAGTTTAAGTATGAGTATGAGTATGAGTATGTGCATGAGTATGAGTATGTGTATGAGTATGAGTATGAGTATGAGTATGAGTATGAGTATGAGTATGAGTATAAGTATGAGAATGAGTATGAGTGTGAGTATGAGAATGAGTATTAGTATGAGTATGAGTATGAGTTTGAGTATGAGTATGAGTATGAGTATGAGTATGAGTATGAGTATGAGTATGAGTATGAGTATGAGTATGAGTATGAGTATGAGTATGAGTATGAGTATGAGTATGAGTATGAGTATAAGTATGAGTATGAGTATGAGTATGAGTATAAGTATGGGAATGAGTATGAGTGTGAGTATGAGAATGAGTATGAGTATGAGTATGAGTATGAGAATAAGAATGAGCATGAGCATGAGTATGAGTATGAGTATGAGTATGAGTATGAGTATAAGTATGAGTATGAGTATGAGTATGAGTATGAGTATAAGTATTAGTATGAGTATGAGTACGAGTATTAGTATGAGTATGAGTATGAGTATGAGTATGAGTATGAGTATGAGTTTAAGTATGAGTATGAGTATGAGTATGTGCATGAGTATGAGTATGTGTATGAGTATGAGTATGAGTATGAGTATGAGTATGAGTATGAGTATGAGTATAAGTATGAGAATGAGTATGAGTGTGAGTATGAGAATGAGTATTAGTATGAGTATGAGTATGAGTTTGAGTATGAGTATGAGTATGAGTATGAGTATGAGTATGAGTATGAGTATGAGTATGAGTATGAGTATGAGTATGAGTATGAGTATGAGTATGAGTATAAGTATGAGAATGAGTATGAGTGTGAGTATGAGAATGAGTATTAGTATGAGTATGAGTATGAGTTTGAGTATGAGTATGAGTATGAGTATGAGTATGAGTATGAGTATGAGTATGAGTATGAGTATGAGTATGAGTATGAGTATGAGTATGAGTATGTGTATGAGTATGGGTATGAGTATGAGTATGAGTATGAGTATGAGTATGAGTATAAGTATGGGAATGAGTATGAGTGTGAGTATGAGAATGAGTATGAGTATGAGTATGAGTATGAGAATAAGAATGAGCATGAGCATGAGTATGAGTATGAGTATGAGTATGAGTATGAGTATAAGTATGAGTATGAGTATGAGTATGAGTATGAGTATAAGTATTAGTATGAGTATGAGTACGAGTATTAGTATGAGTATGAGTATGAGTATGAGTATGAGTATGAGTATGAGTATGAGTTTAAGTATGAGTATGAGTATGAGTATGTGCATGAGTATGAGTATGTGTATGAGTATGAGTATGAGTATGAGTATGAGTATGAGTATGAGTATGAGTATGAGTATAAGTATGAGAATGAGTATGAGTGTGAGTATGAGAATGAGTATTAGTATGAGTATGAGTATGAGTTTGAGTATGAGTATGAGTATGAGTATGAGTATGAGTATGAGTATGAGTATGAGTATGAGTATGAGTATGAGTATGAGTATGAGTATGAGTATGAGTATGAGTATGAGTATGAGTATGAGTATGAGTATAAGTATGAGAATGAGTATGAGTGTGAGTATGAGAATGATTATGAGTATGTGTATGAGTATGAGTTTGAGTATGAGTATGAGTATGAGTATGAGTATGAGTATGAGTATGAGTATGAGTATGAGTATGAGTATGAGTATAAGTATGAGTATGAGTATGAGTATGAGTATGAGTATGAGTATGAGTATAAGTATTAGTATGAGTATGAGTACGTGTATTAGTATGAGTATGAGTATGAGTATGAGTTTAAGTGTGAGTATGAGTATGAGCATGAGTATGAGTATGAGTATAAGTATTAGTATGAGTATGAGTACGAGTATTAGTATGAGTATGAGTATGAGTATGAGTTAAAGTATGAGTATGAGTATGAGTATGTGCATGAGTATGAGTATGTGTATGAGTATGAGTATGAGTATGAGTATGTGTATGAGTATGGGTATGAGTATGAGTATGAGTATGAGTATGAGTATGAGTATAAGTATGGGAATGAGTATGAGTGTGAGTATGAGAATGAGTATGAGTATGAGTATGAGTATGAGAATAAGAATGAGCATGAGCATGAGTATGAGTATGAGTATGAGTATGAGTATGAGTATAAGTATGAGTATGAGTATGAGTATGAGTATGAGTATAAGTATTAGTATGAGTATGAGTACGAGTATTAGTATGAGTATGAGTATGAGTATGAGTATGAGTATGAGTATGAGTTTAAGTATGAGTATGAGTATGAGTATGTGCATGAGTATGAGTATGTGTATGAGTATGAGTATGAGTATGAGTATGAGTATGAGTATGAGTATGAGTATAAGTATGAGAATGAGTATGAGTGTGAGTATGAGAATGAGTATTAGTATGAGTATGAGTATGAGTTTGAGTATGAGTATGAGTATGAGTATGAGTATGAGTATGAGTATGAGTATGAGTATGAGTATGAGTATGAGTATGAGTATGAGTATGAGTATGAGTATGAGTATGAGTATGAGTATAAGTATGAGTATGAGTATGAGTATGAGTATGAGTATGAGTATGAGTATGAGTATGAGTATGAGTATGAGTATGAGTATGAGTATGAGTATGAGTATGAGTATGAGTATGAGTATGAGTATAAGTATTAGTATGAGTATGAGTATGAGTTAAAGTATGAGTATGAGTATGAGTATGTGCATGAGTATGAGTATGTGTATGAGTATGAGTATGAGTATGAGTATGAGTATGAGTATGTGTATGAGTATGAGTATGAGTATGAGTATGAGTATGAGTATGAGTATGAGTATGAGTATGAGTAAGAGTATGAGTATGAGTATAAGTATTAGTATGAGTATGAGTAGGAGTACGAGTAGGAGTACGAGTATGCGTATGAGTATGAGTATGAGTATGAGTATGAGTATAAGTATGAGAATGAGTATGAGTGTGAGTATGAGTATGAGTATGAGTATGAGTATGAGTATGAGTTTAAGTATGAGTATGAGTATGAGTATGTGCATGAGTATGAGTATGTGTATGAGTATGAGTATGAGTATGAGTATGAGTATGAGTATGAGTATGAGTATGAGTATAAGTATGAGAATGAGTATGAGTGTGAGTATGAGAATGAGTATTAGTATGAGTATGAGTATGAGTTTGAGTATGAGTATGAGTATGAGTATGAGTATGAGTATGAGTATGAGTATGAGTATGAGTATGAGTATGAGTATGAGTATGAGTATGAGTATGAGTATGAGTATGAGTATGAGTATGAGTATAAGTATGAGTATGAGTATGAGTATGAGTATGAGTATGAGTATGAGTATGAGTATGAGTATGAGTATGAGTATGAGTATGAGTACGAGTATGAGTATGAGTATAAGTATTAGTATGAGTATGAGTACGAGTATTAGTATGAGTATGAGTATGAGTATGAGTTTAAGTGTGAGTATGAGTATGAGCATGAGTATGAGTATGAGTATGAGTATGAGTATAAGTATTAGTATGAGTATGAGTACGAGTATTAGTATGAGTATGAGTATGAGTATGAGTTAAAGTATGAGTATGAGTATGAGTATGTGCATGAGTATGAGTATGTGTATGAGTATGTGTATGAGTATGAGTATGTGTATGAGTATGAGTATGAGTATGAGTATGAGTATGAGTATGAGTATGAGTATAAGTATGGGAATGAGTATGAGTGTGAGTATGAGAATGAGTATGAGTATGTGTATGAGTATGAGTATGAGTATGAGTATGGGTATGAGTATGAGTATAAGTATGGGAATGAGTATGAGTGTGAGTATGAGAATGAGTATGAGTATGAGTATAAGAATGAGCATGAGCTGAAGTATGAGTATGAGTATGATTATGAGTATGAGTATGAGTATGAGTATAAGTATGAGTATGAGTATGAGTATGAGTATAAGTATTAGTATGAGTATGAGTACGAGTATTAGTATGAGTATGAGTATGAGTATGAGTATGAGTATGAGTATGAGTTTAAGTATGAGTATGAGTATGAGTATGTGCATGAGTATGAGTATGTGTATGAGTATGAGTATGAGTATGAGTATGAGTATGAGTATGATTCTGTGTATGAGTATAAGTATGAGAATGAGTATGAGTGTGAGTATGAGAATGAGTATGAGTATGTGTATGAGTATGAGTTTGAGTATGAGTATGAGTATGAGTATGAGTATGAGTATGAGTATGAGTATGAGTATGAGTATGAGTATGAGTATGAGTATGAGTATGAGTATAAGTATGAGTATGAGTATGAGTATGAGTATGAGTATGAGTATGAGTATAAGTATTAGTATGAGTATGAGTACGAGTATTAGTATGAGTATGAGTATGAGTATGAGTTTAAGTGTGAGTATGAGTATGAGCATGAGTATGAGTATGAGTATAAGTATTAGTATGAGTATGAGTACGAGTATTAGTATGAGTATGAGTATGAGTATGAGTTAAAGTATGAGTATGAGTATGAGTATGTGCATGAGTATGAGTATGTGTATGAGTATGAGTATGAGTATGAGTATGTGTATGAGTATGGGTATGAGTATGAGTATGAGTATGAGTATGAGTATGATTATGAGTATGAGTATGAGTATGAGTATGAGTATGAGTATGAGTATGAGTATGAGTATGAGTATGAGTATGAGTATGAGTTTAAGTGTGAGTATGAGTATGAGCATGAGTATGAGTATGAGTATAAGTATTAGTATGAGTATGAGTACGAGTATTAGTATGAGTATGAGTATGAGTATGAGTTAAAGTATGAGTATGAGTATGAGTATGTGCATGAGTATGAGTATGTGTATGAGTATGAGTATGAGTATGAGTATGTGTATGAGTATGGGTATGAGTATGAGTATGAGTATGAGTATGAGTATGAGTATAAGTATGGGAATGAGTATGAGTGTGAGTATGAGAATGAGTATGAGTATGTGTATGAGTATGAGTATGAGTATAAGTATTAGTATGAGTATGAGTAGGAGTACGAGTAGGAGTACGAGTATGCGTATGAGTATGAGTATGAGTATGAGTATGAGTATGAGTATGAGTATGAGTGTGAGTGTGAGTGCGAATGTGAGTATGAGCATGTGTATGAGTATGAGTATGAGTATGACTATGAGTATGAGTATGAGTATGAGCATGAGCATGAGCATGAGCATGAGCGTGAGCGTGAGAATAAGCATGAGTATGAGTTTAACTATGAGTATGAGTACGAGTATGCGTATGAGTATGAGCATGAGCATGAGCATGAGCATGAGCGTGAGCGTGAGAATAAGCATGAGTATGAGTTTAACTATGAGTATGAGTACGAGTATGCGTATGAATATGAGTATGAGTATGAGTATGAGTATGAGTATGGGTATGAGTATGAGTATGAGTATGAGTATAAGAATGAGCATGAGCTGAAGTATGAGTATGAGTATGATTATGAGTATGAGTATGAGTATGAGTATAAGTATGAGTATGAGTATGAGTATGAGTATAAGTATTAGTATGAGTATGAGTACGAGTATTAGTATGAGTATGAGTATGAGTATGAGTATGAGTATGAGTATGAGTATGAGTTTAAGTATGAGTATGAGTATGAGTATGTGCATGAGTATGAGTATGTGTATGAGTATGAGTATGAGTATGAGTATGAGTATGAGTATGATTCTGTGTATGAGTATAAGTATGAGAATGAGTATGAGTGTGAGTATGAGAATGAGTATGAGTATGTGTATGAGTATGAGTTTGAGTATGAGTATGAGTATGAGTATGAGTATGAGTATAAGTATGAGAATGAGTATGAGTGTGAGTATGAGAATGAGTATGAGTATGTGTATGAGTATGAGTATGATTATGAGTATGAGTATGAGTATGAGTATGAGTATGAGTATGAGTATGAGTATGAGTATGAGTATGAGTATGAGTATGAGCATGAGTATGAGTATGAGTATGAGTATGAGTATGAGTATGAGTATGTGCATGAGTATGAGTATGTGTATGAGTATGAGTATGAGTATGAGTATGTGTATGAGTATGAGTATGAGTATGAGTATGAGTATGAGTATGAGTATGAGTATAAGTATGGGAATGAGTATGAGTGTGAGTATGAGAATGAGTATGAGTATGTGTATGAGTATGAGTATGAGTATGAGTATGAGTATGGGTATGAGTATGAGTATAAGTATGAGTATGAGTATGTGTATGAGTATGAGTATGAGTATGAGTATGAGTATGAGTATGAGTATGTGTATGAGTATGAGTATGAGTATGAGTATGAGTATGAGTATGAGTATGAGTATGAGTTAGAGTATGAGTATGTGTATGAGTATGAGTATGAGTATGAGTATGAGTGTGAGTGTGAGTACGAATGTGAGTATGAGCATGTGTATGAGTATGAGTATGAGTATGACTATGAGTATGAGTATGAGTATGAGCATGAGCATGAGCATGAGCGTGAGCGTGAGAATAAGCATGAGTATGAGTTTAACTATGAGTATGAGTACGAGTATGCGTATGAATATGAGTATGAGTATGAGTATGAGTATGGGTATGAGTATGAGTATGAGTATGAGTATAAGAATGAGCATGAGCATGAGCATGAGTATGAGTATGAGTATGAGTATGAGTATGAGTATAAGTATGAGTATGAGTATGATTATGAGTATGAGTATGAGTATAAGTATTAGTATGAGTATGAGTACGAGTATTAGTATGAGTATGAGTATGAGTATGAGTATGAGTATGAGTTTAAGTATGAGTATGAGTATGAGTATGTGCATGAGTATGAGTATGTGTATGAGTATGAGTATGAGTAT
>CAWLCU010000045.1:0-28959 GCA_963855975.1 Andrena chrysosceles | reverse complement strand
CAAACGAACAAACGAACAAACGAACAAACGAACAAACGAACAAACGAACAAACGAACAAACGAACAAACGAACAAACGAACAAATGAACAAATGAACAAATGAACAAATGAACAAATGAACAAATGAACAAATGAACAAATGAACAAATGAACAAATGAACAAGTGAACAAATGAACGAATGAACGAATGAACAAATGAACGAATGAACAAATGAAAGAATGAACAAATGAACAAATGAACAAATGAACAAATGAACAAATGAACAAATGAACAAATGAACAAATGAACAAATGAACAAATGAACAAATGAACAAATGAACAAATGAACAAATGAACGAATGAACAAATGAACGAATGAACAAATGAAAGAATGAACAAATGAACAAATGAACAAATGAACAAATGAACAAATGAACAAATGAACAAATGAACAAATGAACAAATGAACAAATGAACAAATGAACAAATGAACAAATGAACAAATGAACAAATGAACAAATGAACAAATGAACAAATGAACAAATGAACAAATGAACAAATGAACAAATGAACAAATGAACAAATGAACAAATGAACAAATGAACAAATGAACAAATGAACAAATGAACAAATGAACAAATGAACAAATGAACAAATGAACAAATGAACAAATGAACAAATGAACAAATGAACAAATGAACAAATGAACAAATGAACAAATGAACAAATGAACAAATGAACAAATGAACAAATGAACAAATGAACAAATGAACAAATGAACAAATGAACAAATGAACAAATGAACAAATGAACAAATGAACAAATGAACAAATGAACAAAGGAACAAATGAACAAATGAACAAATGAACAAATGAACAAATGAACAAATGAACAAATGAACAAATGAACAAATGAACAAATGAACAAATGAACAAATGAACAAATGAACAAATGAACAAATGAACAAATGAACAAATGGACAAATGAACAAATGAACAAATGAACAAATGAACAAATGAACAAATGAACAAATGAACAAGTGAACGAATGAACGAATGAACAAATGAACGAATGAACAAATGAAAGAATGAACAAATGAAAGAATGAACAAATGAACAAATGAACAAATGAACAAATGAACAAATGAACAAATGAACAAATGAACAAATGAACAAATGAACAAATGAACAATTGAACAAATGAACAAATGAACAAATGAACAAATGAACAAATGAACAAATGAACAAATGAACAAATGAACAAATGAACAAATGAACAAATGAACAAATGAACAAATGAACAAATGAACAAATGAACAAATGAACAAATGAACAAATGAACAAATGAACAAATGAACAAATGAACAAATGAACAAATGAACAAATGAACAAATGAACAAATGAACAAATGAACAAATGAACAAATGAACAAATGAACAAATGAACAAATGAACAAATGAACAAATGAACAAATGAACAAATGAACAAATGAACAAATGAACAAATGAACAAATGAACAAATGAACAAATGATCAAATGAACAAATGATCAAATGAACAAATGAACAAATGAACAAATGAACAAATGAACAAATGAACAAATGAACAAATGAACAAATGAACAAATGAACAAATGAACAAATGAACAAAGGAACAAATGAACAAATGAACAAATGAACAAATGAACAAATGAACAAATGAACAAATGAACAAATGAACAAATGAACAAATGAACAAATGAACAAATGAACAAATGAACAAATGAACAAATGAACAAATGAACAAATGAACAAATGAACGAGTGAACGAATGAACGAGTGAACGAATGAACGAATGAACAAATGAACGAATGAACAAATGAACGAATGAACAAATGAACAAATGAACAAATGAACAAATGAACAAATGAACAAATGAACAAATGAACAATTGAACAAATGAACAAATGAACAAATGAACAAATGAACAAATGAACAAATGAACAAATGAACAAATGTACAAATGAACAAATGAACAAATGAACAAATGAACAAATGAACAAATGAACAAATGAACAAATGAACAAATGAACAAATGAACAAATGAACAAATGAACAAATGAACAAATGAACAAATGAACAAATGAACAAATGAACAAATGAACAAATGAACAAATGAACAAATGAACAAATGAACAAATGAACAAATGAACAAATGAACAAATGAACAAATGAACAAATGAACAAATGAACAAATGAACAAATGAACAAATGAACAAATGAACAAATGAACAAATGAACAAATGAACAAATGAACAAATGAACAAATGAACAAATGAACAAATGAACAAATGAACAAATGAACAAATGAACAAATGAACAAATGAACAAATGAACAAATGAACAAATGAACAAATGAACAAATGAACAAATGAACAAATGAACAAATGAACAAATGAACAAATGAACAAATGAACAAATGAACAAATGAACAAATGAACAAATGAACAAATGAACAAATGAACAAATGAACAAATGAACAAATGAACAAATGAACAAATGAACAAATGAACAAATGAACAAATGAACAAATGAACAAATGAACAAATGAACAAATGAACAAATGAACAAATGAACAAATGAACAAATGAACAAATGAACAAATGAACAAATGAACAAATGAACAAATGAACAAATGAACAAATGAACAAATGAACAAATGAACAAATGAACAAATGAACAAATGAACAAATGAACAAATGAACAAATGAACAAATGAACAAATGAACAAATGAACAAATGAACAAATGAACAAATGAACAAATGAACAAATGAACAAATGAACAAATGAACAAATGAACAAATGAACAAATGAACAAATGAACAAATGAACAAATGAACAAATGAACAAATGAACAAATGAACAAATGAACAAATGAACAAATGAACAAATGAACAAATGAACAAATGAACAAATGAACAAATGAACAAATGAACAAATGAACAAATGAACAAATGAACAAATGAACAAATGAACAAATGAACAAATGAACAAATGAACAAATGAACAAATGAACAAATGAACAAATGAACAAATGAACAAATGAACAAATGAACAAATGAACAAATGAACAAATGAACAAATGAACAAATGAACAAATGAACAAATGAACAAATGAACAAATGAACAAATGAACAAATGAACAAATGAACAAATGAACAAATGAACAAATGAACAAATGAACAAATGAACAAATGAACAAATGAACAAATGAACAAATGAACAAATGAACAAATGAACAAATGAACAAATGAACAAATGAACAAATGAACAAATGAACAAATGAACAAATGAACAAATGAACAAATGAACAAATGAACAAATGAACAAATGAACAAATGAACAAATGAACAAATGAACATATGAACAAATGAACAAATGAACAAATGAACAAATGAACAAATGAACAAATGAACAAATGAACAAATGATCAAATGAACAAATGAACAAATGAACAAATGAACAAATGAACAAATGAACAAACGAACAAATGAACAAACGAACAAATGAACAAACGAACAAACGAACAAACGAACAAACGAACAAACGAACAAACGAACAAACGAACAAACGAACAAACGAACAAACGAACAAACGAACAAACGAACAAACGAACAAACGAACAAACGAACAAACGAACAAACGAACAAACGAACAAACGAACAAACGAACAAACGAACAAACGAACAAACGAACAAACGAACAAACGAACAAACGAACAAACGAACAAACGAACAAACGAACAAACGAACAAACGAACAAACGAACAAACGAACAAACGAACAAACGGACAAACGAACAAACGAACAAACGAACAAACGAACAAACGAACAAACGGACAAACGGACAAACGAACAAATGAACAAATGAACAAATGAACAAATGAACAAATGAACAAATGAACAAATGAACAAATGAAAAAATGAACAAATGAACAAATGAACAAATGAACCAATGAACAAATGAACAAATGAACAAATGAACAAATGAACAAATGAACAAATGAACAAATGAACAAATGAACAAATGAACAAATGAAAAAATGAACAAATGAACAAATGAACAAGTGAACAAATGAACAAATGAACAAATGAACGAATGAACAAATGACAGAATGAACAAATGAACAAATGAACAAATGAACAAATGAACAAATGAACAAATGAACAAATGAACAAATGAAAAAATGAACAAATGAACAAATGAACAAATGAACAAATGAACAAATGAACAAATGAACAAATGAACAAATGAACAAATGAACAAATGAACAAATGAACAAATGAACAAATGAACAAATGAACAAATGAACAAACGAACAAACGAACAAACGAACAAACGAACAAACGAACAAACGAACAAACGAACAAACGAACAAACGAACAAACGAACAAACGAACAAACGAACAAACGAACAAACGAACAAACGAACAAATGAACAAATGAACAAATGAACAAATGAACAAATGAACAAATGAACAAATGAACAAATGAACAAATGAACAAATGAACAAATGAACAAATGAACAAATGAACAAATGTACAAATGAACAAATGAACAAATGAACAAATGATCAAATGAACAAATGAACAAGTGAACGAATGAACGAATGAACGAATGAACGAATGAACAAATGAACGAATGAACAAATGAAAGAATGAACAAATGAACAAATGAACAAATGAACAAATGAACAAATGAACAAATGAACAAATGAACAAATGAACAAATGAACAAATGAACAAATGAACAAATGAACAAATGAACAAATGAACAAATGAACAAATGAACAAATGAACAAATGAACAAATGAACAAATGAACAAATGAACAAATGAACAAATGAACAAATGAACAAATGAACAAATGAACAAATGAACAAATGAACAAATGAACAAATGAACAAATGAACAAATGAACAAATGAACAAATGAACAAATGAACAAATGAACAAATGAACAAATGAACAAATGAACAAATGAACAAATGAACAAATGAACAAATGAACAAATGAACAAATGAACAAATGAACAAATGAACAAATGAACAAATGAACAAATGAACAAATGAACAAATGAACAAATGAACAAATGAACAAATGAACAAATGAACAAATGAACAAATGAACAAATGAACAAATGAACAAATGAACAAATGAACAAATGAACAAATGAACAAATGAACAAATGAACAAACGAACAAACGAACAAACGAACAAACGAACAAACGAACAAACGAACAAACGAACAAACGAACAAACGAACAAACGAACAAACGAACAAACGAACAAACGAACAAACGAACAAACGAACAAACGAACAAACGAACAAACGAACAAACGAACAAATGAACAAATGAACAAATGAACAAATGAACAAATGAACAAATGAACAAATGAACAAATGAACAAATGAACAAATGAACAAATGAACAAATGAACAAATGAACAAATGAACAAATGAACAAATGAACAAATGAACAAATGAACAAATGAACAAATGAACAAATGAACAAATGAACAAATGAACAAATGAACAAATGAACAAATGAACAAATGAACAAATGAACAAATGAACAAATGAACAAATGAACAAAGGAACAAATGAACAAATGAACAAATGAACAAATGAACAAATGAACAAATGAACAAATGAACAAATGAACAAATGAACAAATGAACAAATGAACAAATGAACAAATGAACAAATGAACAAATGAACAAATGAACAAATGGACAAATGAACAAATGAACAAATGAACAAATGAACAAATGAACAAATGAACAAATGAACAAGTGAACGAATGAACGAATGAACAAATGAACAAATGAAAGAATGAACAAATGAACAAATGAACAAATGAACAAATGAACAAATGAACAAATGAACAAATGAACAAATGAACAAATGAACAATTGAACAAATGAACAAATGAACAAATGAACAAATGAACAAATGAACAAATGAACAAATGAACAAATGAACAAATGAACAAATGAACAAATGAACAAATGAACAAATGAACAAATGAACAAATGAACAAATGAACAAATGAACAAATGAACAAATGAACAAATGAACAAATGAACAAATGAACAAATGAACAAATGAACAAATGAACAAATGAACAAATGAACAAATGAACAAATGAACAAATGAACAAATGAACAAATGAACAAATGAACAAATGAACAAATGAACAAATGAACAAATGAACAAATGAACAAATGATCAAATGAACAAATGATCAAATGAACAAATGAACAAATGAACAAATGAACAAATGAACAAATGAACAAATGAACAAATGAACAAATGAACAAATGAACAAATGAACAAATGAACAAATGAACAAATGAACAAATGAACAAATGAACAAATGAACAAATGAACAAATGAACAAATGAACAAATGAACAAATGAACAAATGAACAAATGAACAAATGAACAAATGAACAAATGAACAAATGAACAAATGAACAAATGAACAAATGAACAAATGAACAAATGAACAAATGAACAAATGAACAAATGAACAAATGAACAAATGAACAAATGAACAAATGAACAAATGAACAAATGAACAAATGAACAAATGAACAAATGAACAAATGAACAAATGAACAAATGAACAAATGAACAAATGAACAAATGAACAAATGAACAACTGAACAAATGAACAAATGAACAAATGAACAAATGAACAAATGAACAAATGAACAAATGAACAAATGAACAAATGAACAAATGAACAAATGAACAAATGAACAAATGAACAAATGAACAAATGAACAAATGAACAAATGAACAAATGAACAAATGAACAAATGAACAAATGAACAAATGAACAAATGAACAAATGAACAAATGAACAAATGAACAAATGAACAAATGAACAAATGAACAAATGAACAAATGAACAAATGAACAAATGAACAAATGAACAAATGAACAAATGAACAAATGAACAAATGAACAAATGAACAAATGAACAAATGAACAAATGAACAAATGAACAAATGAACAAATGAACAAATGAACAAATGAACAAATGAACAAATGAACAAATGAACAAATGAACAAATGAACAAATGAACAAATGAACAAATGAACAAATGAACAAATGAACAAATGAACAAATGAACAAATGAACAAATGAACAAATGAACAAATGAAAAAATGAACAAATGAACAAATGAACAAATGAACAAATGAACAAATGAACAAATGAACATATGAACAAATGAACAAATGAACAAATGAACAAATGAACAAATGAACAAATGAACAAATGAACAAATGAACAAATGAACAAATGAACAAATGAACAAATGAACAAATGAACAAATGAACAAACGAACAAATGAACAAACGAACAAACGAACAAACGAACAAACGAACAAACGAACAAACGAACAAATGAACAAATAAACAAATGAACAAATGAACAAATGAACAAATGAACAAATGAACAAATGAACAAATGAACAAACGAACAAACGAACAAATGAACAAACGAACAAACGAACAAACGAACAAACGAACAAACGAACAAACGAACAAACGAACAAACGAACAAACGAACAAATGAACAAATGAACAAATGAACAAATGAACAAATGAACAAATGAACAAATGAACAAATGAACAAATGAACAAATGAACAAATGAACAAATGAACCAATGAACCAATGAACCAATGAACCAATGAACCACTGAACCAATGAACCAAAGAACCAAAGAACCAAAGAACCACTGAACCAATGAACACATGAACCAATGAACCAATGAACCAATGAACCAATGAACCAATTAACCAATGAACCAATGAACCAATGAACCAATGAACCAATGAACCAATGAACCAATGAACCAATGAACCAATGAACCAATGATCCAATGAACCAATGAACCAATGAACCAATGAAACAATGAACCAATGAACCAATGACCCAATGAACCAATGAACCAATGAACCAATAAACCAATGAACCAATGAACCAATGAAACAATGAAACAATGAACCAATGAACCAATGAACCAATGAACCAATGAACCAATGAACCAATGAACCAATGAACCAATGAACAAATGAACCAATGAACCAATGAACCAATGAACCAATGAACCAATGAACCAATGAACCAATGAACCAATGAACCAATGAACCAATGAACCAATGAACCAATGAACCAATGAACCAATGAACCAATGAACCAATGAACCAATGAACAAATGAACAAATGAACAAATGAACAAATGAACAAATGAAAGAATGAACAAATGAACAAATGAACAAATGAACAAGTGAACAAATGAACAAATAAACAAATGAACAAATGAACAAATGAACAAGTGAACGAATGAACAAATGAACGAATGAACGAATGAACGAATGAACGAATGAACAAATGAAAGAATGAACAAATGAAAGAATGAACAAATGAACAAATGAACAAATGAACAAATGAACAAATGAACAAATGAACAAATGAACAAATGAACAAATGAACAAATGAACAAATGAACAAATGAACAAATGAACAAATGAACAAATGAACAAATGAACAAATGAACAAATGAACAAATGAACAAATGAACAAATGAACAAATGAACAAATGAACAAATGAACAAATGAACAAATGAACAAATGAACAAATGAACAAATGAACAAATGAACAAATGAACAAATGAACAAATGAACAAATGAACAAATGAACAAATGAACAAATGAACAAATGAACAAATGAACAAATGAACAAATGAACAAATGAACAAATGAACAAATGAACAAATGAACAAATGAACAAATGAACAAATGAACAAATGAACAAATGAACAAATGAACAAATGAACAAATGAACAAATGAACAAATGAACAAATGAACAAATGAACAAATGAACAAATGAACAAATGAACAAATGAACAAATGAACAAATGAACAAATGAACAAATGAACAAATGAACAAATGAACAAATGAACAAATGAACAAATGAACAAATGAACAAATGAACAAATGAACAAATGAACAAATGAACAAATGAACAAATGAACAAATGAACAAATGAACAAATGAACAAATGAACAAATGAACAAATGAACAAATGAACAAATGAACAAATGAACAAATGAACAAATGAACAAATGAACAAACGAACAAACGAACAAACGAACAAACGAACAAACGAACAAACGAACAAATGAACAAATGAACAAATGAACAAATGAACAAATGAACAAATGAACAAATGAACAAATGAACAAATGAACAAATGAACAAATGAACAAATGAACAAATGAACAAATGAACAAACGAACAAACGAACAAACGAACAAACGAACAAACGAACAAACGAACAAACGATCAAACGAACAAACGAACAAACGAACAAACGAACAAACGAACAAACGAACAAACGAACAAACGAACAAACGAACAAACGAACAAACGAACAAACGAACAAACGAACAAACGAACAAACGAACAAACGAACAAACGAACAAACGAACAAACGAACAAACGAACAAACGAACAAACGAACAAACGAACAAACGAACAAACGAACAAACGAACAAACGAACAAACGAACAAACGAACAAACGAACAAACGAACAAATGAACAAACGAACAAATGAACAAACGAACAAATGAACAAATGAACAAATGAACAAATGAACCAATGAACCAATGAACCAATGAACCAATGAACCAATGAATCAATGAACCAATGAACCAATGAACCAATGAACCAATGAACCAATGAACCAATGAACCAATGAACCAATGAACCAATGAACCAATGAACCAATGAACCAATGAACCAATGAACCAATGAACCAATGAACCAATGAACAAATGAACAAATGAACAAATGAACAAATGAACAAATGAAAGAATGAACAAATGAACAAATGAACAAATGAACAAGTGAACAAATGAACAAATGAACAAATGAACAAATGAACAAATGAACAAATGAACAAATGAACAAATGAACAAATGAACAAATGAACAAATGAACAAATGAACAAATGAACAAGTGAACAAATGAACAAATGAACAAATGAACAAATGAACAAATGAACAAATGAACAAATGAACAAATGAACAAATGAACAAGTGAACAAATGAACAAATGAACAAATGAACGAATGAACGAATGAACAAATGAAAGAATGAACAAATGAAAGAATGAACAAATGAACAAATGAACAAATGAACAAATGAACAAATGAACAAATGAACAAATGAACAAATGAACAAATGAACAAATGAACAAATGAACAAATGAACAAATGAACAAATGAACAAATGAACAAATGAACAAATGAACAAATGAACAAATGAACAAATGAACAAATGAACAAATGAACAAATGAACAAATGAACAAATGAACAAATGAACAAATGAACAAATGAACAAATGAACAAATGAACAAATGAACAAATGAACAAATGAACGAATGAACAAATGAACAAATGAACAAGTGAACAAATGAACAAATGAACAAATGAACGAATGAACGAATGAACAAATGAAAGAATGAACAAATGAAAGAATGAACAAATGAACAAATGAACAAATGAACAAATGAACAAATGAACAAATGAACAAATGAACAAATGAACAAATGAACAAATGAACAAATGAACAAATGAAAGAATGAACAAATGAACAAATGAACAAATGAACAAATGAACAAATGAACAAATGAACAAATGAACAAATGAACAAATGAACAATTGAACAAATGAACAAATGAACAAATGAACAAATGAACAAATGAACAAATGAACAAATGAACAAATGAACAAATGAACAAATGAACAAATGAACAAATGAACAAATGAACAAATGAACAAATGAACAAATGAACAAATGAACAAATGAACAAATGAACAAATGAACAAATGAACAAATGAACAAATGAACAAATGAACAAATGAACAAATGAACAAATGAACAAATGAACAAATGAACAAATGAACAAATGAACAAATGAACAAGTGAACAAATGAACAAATGAACAAATGAACAAATGAACAAATGAACAAATGAACAAATGAACAAATGAACAAATGAACAAATGAACAAATGAACAAATGAACAAATGAACAAATGAACAAATGAACAAATGAACAAATGAACAATTGAACAAATGAACAAATGAACAAATGAACAAATGAACAAATGAACAAATGAACAAATGAACAAATGAACAAATGAACAAATGAACAAATGAACAAATGAACAAATGAACAAATGAACAAATGAACAAATGAACAAATGAACAAATGAACAAATGAACAAATGAACAAATGAACAAATGAACAAATGAACAAATGAACAAATGAACAAATGAACAAATGAACAAATGAACAAATGAACAAATGAACAAATGAACAAATGAACAAATGAACAAATGAACAAATGAACAAATGAACAAATGAACAAATGAACAAATGAACAAATGAACAAATGAACAAATGAACAAATGAACAAATGAACAAATGAACAAATGAACAAATGATCAAATGAACAAATGAACAAATGAACAAATGAACAAATGAACAAATGAACAAATGAACAAATGAACAAATGAACAAATGAACAAATGAACAAATGAACAAATGAACAAATGAACAAATGAACAAATGAACAAATGAACAAATGAACAAATGAACAAATGAACAAATGAACAAATGAACAAATGAACAAATGAGCAAATGAGCAAATGAACAAATGAACAAATGAACAAATGAATAAATGAACAAATGAACAAATGAACAAATGTACAAATGAACAAATGAACAAATGAACAAATGAACAAATGAACAAATGAACAAATGAACAAATGAACAAATGAACAAATGAACAAATGAACAAATGAACAAATGAACAAATGAACAAAAGAACAAATGAACAAATGAACAAATAAACAAATGAACAAATGAACAAATGAACAAATGAACAAATGAACAAATGAACAAATGAACAAATGAACAAATGAACAAATGAACAAATGAACAAATGAACAAATGAACAAATGAACAAATGAACAAATGAACAAATGAACAAATGAACAAATGAACAAATGAACAAATGAACAAATGAACAAATGAACAAATGAACAAATGAACCAATGAACCAATGAACCAATGAACCAATGAACCAATGAACCAATGAACCAAAGAACCAATGAACCAAAGAACCAAAGAACCAATGACCCAATGAACCAATGAACCAATGAACCAATGAACCAATGAACCAATGAACCAATGAACTAATGAACCAATGAACCAATGAACCAATGAACCAATGAACCAATGAACCAATGAACCAATGAACCAATGAACCAATGAACCAATGAACCAATGAACCAATGAACCAATGAACCAATGAACCAATGAACCAATGAACCAATCAACCAATGAACCAATGAACCAATGATCCAATGAACCAATGAACCAATGAACCAATGAAACAATGAACCAATGAACCAATGACCCAATGAACCAATGAACCAATGAACCAATGAACCAATGAACCAATGAACCAATGAACCAATGAACCAATGAACCAATGAACCAATGAACCAATGAACCAATGAACCAATGAACCAATGAACAAATGAACAAATGAACAAATGAACAAATGAACAAATGAACAAATGAACAAATGAACAAATGAACAAATGAACAAATGAACAAATGAACAAATGAACAAATGAACAAATGAACAAATGAACAAATGAACAAATGAACAAATGAACAAATGAACAAGTGAACAAATGATCAAATGAACAAATGAACAAATGAACAAATGAAAAAATGAACAAATGAGCAAATGAACAAATGAACAAATGAACAAATGAACAAATGAACAAATAATAAATGAACAAATGAACAATTGAACAAATGAACAAATGAACAAATGAACAAATGAACAAATGAACAAATGAACAAACGAACAAATGAACAAACGAACAAATGAACAAATGAACAAATGAACAAATGAACAAATGAACAAATGAACAAATGAACAAATGAACAAATGAACAAATGAACAAATGAACAAATAATAAATGAACAAATGAACAAATGAACAAATGAACAAATGAACAAATGAACAAATGAACAAATGAACAAATGAACAAATGAACAAATGAACAAATGAACAAATGAACAAATGAACAAATGAACAAATGAACAAATGAACAAATGAACAAATGAACAAATGAACAAATGAACAAATGAACAAATGAACAAATGAACAAATGAACAAATGAACAAATGAACAAATGAACAAATGAACAAATGAACAAATGAACAAATGAACAAATGAACAAATGAACAAATGAACAAATGAACAAATGAACAAATGAACAAATGAACAAATGTACAAATGAACAAATGAACAAATGAACAAATGAACAAATGAACAAATGAACAAATGAACAAATGAACAAATGAACAAATGAACAAATGAACAAATGAACAAATGAACAAATGAACAAATGAACAAATGAACAAATGAACAAATGAACAAATGAACAAATGAACAAATGAACAAATGAACAAATGAACAAATGAACAAATGAACAAATGAACAAGTGAACGAATGAACGAATGAACAAATGAACGAATGAACAAATGAAAGAATGAACAAATGAACAAATGAACAAATGAACAAATGAACAAATGAACAAATGAACAAATGAACAAATGAACAAATGAACAAATGAACAAATGAACAAATGAACAATTGAACAAATGAACAAATGAACAAATGAACAAATGAACAAATGAACAAATGAACTAATGAACAAATGAACAAATGAACAAATGAACAAATGAACAAATGAACAAATGAACAAATGAACAAATGAACAAATGAACAAATGAACAAATGAACAAATGAACAAATGAAAAAATGAACAAATGAACAAATGAACAAATGAACAAATGAACAAATGAACAAATGAACAAATGAACAAATGAACAAATGAACAAATGAACAAATGAACAAATGAACAAATGAACAAATGAACAAATGAACAAATGAACAAATGAACAAATGAACAAATGAACAAATGAACAAATGAACAAATGAACAAATGAACAATTGAACAAATGAACAAATGAACAAATGAAAGAATGAACAAATGAACAAATGAACAAATGAACAAATGAACAAATGAACAAATGAACAAATGAACAAATGAACAAATGAACAAATGAACAAATGAACAAATGAACAAATGAACAAATGAACAAATGAACAAATGAACAAATGAACAAATGAACAAATGAACAAATGAACAAATGAACAAATGAACAAATGAACAAATGAACAAATGAACAAATGAACAAATGAACAAATGAACAAATGAACAAATGAACAAATGAACAAATGAACAAATGAACAAATGAACAAATGAACAAATGAACAAATGAACAAATGAACAAATGAACAAATGAACAAATGAACAAATGAACAAATGAACAAATGAACAAATGAACAAATGAACAAATGAACAAATGAACAAATGAACAAATGAACAAATGAACAAATGAACAAATGAACAAATGAACAAATGAACAAATGAACAAATGAACAAATGAACAAATGAACAAATGAACAAATGAACAAATGAACAAATGAACAAATGAACAAATGAACAAATGAACAAATGAACAAATGAACAAATGAACAAATGAACAAATGAACAAATGAACAAATGAACAAATGAACAAATGAACAAATGAACAAATGAACAAATGAACAAATGAACAAATGAACAAATGAACAAATGAACAAATGAACAAGTGAACAAATGAACAAATGAACAAATGAACGAATGAACGAATGAACAAATGAAAGAATGAACAAATGAAAGAATGAACAAATGAACAAATGAACAAATGAACAAATGAACAAATGAACAAATGAACAAATGAACAAATGAACAAATGAACAAATGAACAAATGAACAAATGAACAAATGAACAAATGAACAAATGAACAAATGAACAAATGAACAAATGAACAAATGAACAAATGAACAAATGAACAAATGAACAAATGAACAAATGAACAAATGAACAAATGAACAAATGAACAAATGAACAAATGAACAAATGAACAAATGAACAAATGAACAAATGAACAAATGAACAAATGAACAAATGAACGAATGAACAAATGAACAAATGAACAAGTGAACAAATGAACAAATGAACAAATGAACGAATGAACGAATGAACAAATGAAAGAATGAACAAATGAAAGAATGAACAAATGAACAAATGAACAAATGAACAAATGAACAAATGAACAAATGAACAAATGAACAAATGAACAAATGAACAAATGAAAGAATGAACAAATGAACAAATGAACAAATGAACAAATGAACAAATGAACAAATGAACAAATGAACAAATGAACAAATGAACAATTGAACAAATGAACAAATGAACAAATGAACAAATGAACAAATGAACAAATGAACAAATGAACAAATGAACAAATGAACAAATGAACAAATGAACAAATGAACAAATGAACAAATGAACAAATGAACAAATGAACAAATGAACAAATGAACAAATGAACAAATGAACAAATGAACAAATGAACAAATGAACAAATGAACAAATGAACAAATGAACAAATGAACAAATGAACAAATGAACAAATGAACAAATGAACAAATGAACAAATGAACAAGTGAACAAATGAACAAATGAACAAATGAACAAATGAACAAATGAACAAATGAACAAATGAACAAATGAACAAATGAACAAATGAACAAATGAACAAATGAACAATTGAACAAATGAACAAATGAACAAATGAACAAATGAACAAATGAACAAATGAACAAATGAACAAATGAACAAATGAACAAATGAACAAATGAACAAATGAACAAATGAACAAATGAACAAATGAACAAATGAACAAATGAACAAATGAACAAATGAACAAATGAACAAATGAACAAATGAACAAATGAACAAATGAACAAATGAACAAATGAACAAATGAACAAATGAACAAATGAACAAATGAACAAATGAACAAATGAACAAATGAACAAATGAACAAATGAACAAATGAACAAATGAACAAATGAACAAATGAACAAATGAACAAATGAACAAATGAACAAATGAACAAATGATCAAATGAACAAATGAACAAATGAACAAATGAACAAATGAACAAATGAACAAATGAACAAATGAACAAATGAACAAATGAACAAATGAACAAATGAACAAATGAACAAATGAACAAATGAACAAATGAACAAATGAACAAATGAACAAATGAACAAATGAACAAATGAACAAATGAACAAATGAACAAATGAGCAAATGAGCAAATGAACAAATGAACAAATGAACAAATGAATAAATGAACAAATGAACAAATGAACAAATGTACAAATGAACAAATGAACAAATGAACAAATGAACAAATGAACAAATGAACAAATGAACAAATGAACAAATGAACAAATGAACAAATGAACAAATGAACAAATGAACAAATGAACAAAAGAACAAATGAACAAATGAACAAATGAACAAATGAACAAATGAACAAATGAACAAATGAACAAATGAACAAATGAACAAATGAACAAATGAACAAATGAACAAATGAACAAATGAACAAATGAACAAATGAACAAATGAACAAATGAACAAATGAACAAATGAACAAATGAACAAATGAACAAATGAACAAATGAACAAATGAACCAATGAACCAATGAACCAATGAACCAATGAACCAATGAACCAATGAACCAAAGAACCAATGAACCAAAGAACCAAAGAACCAATGACCCAATGAACCAATGAACCAATGAACCAATGAACCAATGAACCAATGAACCAATGAACCAATGAACCAATGAACCAATGAACCAATGAACCAATGAACCAATCAACCAATGAACCAATGAACAAATGAACAAATGAACAAATGAACAAATGAACAAATGAACAAATGAACAAATGAACAAATGAACAAATGAACAAATGAACAAATGAACAAATGAACAAATGAACAAATGAACAAATGAACAAATGAACAAATGAACAAATGAACAAATGAACAAGTGAACAAATGATCAAATGAACAAATGAACAAATGAACAAATGAAAAAATGAACAAATGAGCAAATGAACAAATGAACAAATGAACAAATGAACAAATGAACAAATAATAAATGAACAAATGAACAATTGAACAAATGAACAAATGAACAAATGAACAAATGAACAAATGAACAAATGAACAAACGAACAAATGAACAAACGAACAAATGAACAAATGAACAAATGAACAAATGAACAAATGAACAAATGAACAAATGAACAAATGAACAAATGAACAAATGAACAAATAATAAATGAACAAATGAACAAATGAACAAATGAACAAATGAACAAATGAACAAATGAACAAATGAACAAATGAACAAATGAACAAATGAACAAATGAACAAATGAACAAATGAACAAATGAACAAATGAACAAATGAACAAATGAACAAATGAACAAATGAACAAATGAACAAATGAACAAATGAACAAATGAACAAATGAACAAATGAACAAATGAACAAATGAACAAATGAACAAATGAACAAATGAACAAATGAACAAATGAACAAATGAACAAATGAACAAATGAACAAATGAACAAATGAACAAATGAACAAATGAACAAATGTACAAATGAACAAATGAACAAATGAACAAATGAACAAATGAACAAATGAACAAATGAACAAATGAACAAATGAACAAATGAACAAATGAACAAATGAACAAATGAACAAATGAACAAATGAACAAATGAACAAATGAACAAATGAACAAATGAACAAATGAACAAATGAACAAATGAACAAATGAACAAATGAACAAATGAACAAGTGAACGAATGAACGAATGAACAAATGAACGAATGAACAAATGAAAGAATGAACAAATGAACAAATGAACAAATGAACAAATGAACAAATGAACAAATGAACAAATGAACAAATGAACAAATGAACAAATGAACAAATGAACAAATGAACAATTGAACAAATGAACAAATGAACAAATGAACAAATGAACAAATGAACTAATGAACAAATGAACAAATGAACAAATGAACAAATGAACAAATGAACAAATGAACAAATGAACAAATGAACAAATGAACAAATGAACAAATGAACAAATGAACAAATGAAAAAATGAACAAATGAACAAATGAACAAATGAACAAATGAACAAATGAACAAATGAACAAATGAACAAATGAACAAATGAACAAATGAACAAATGAACAAATGAACAAATGAACAAATGAACAAATGAACAAATGAACAAATGAACAAATGAACAAATGAACAAATGAACAAATGAACAAATGAACAAATGAACAATTGAACAAATGAACAAATGAACAAATGAAAGAATGAACAAATGAACAAATGAACAAATGAACAAATGAACAAATGAACAAATGAACAAATGAACAAATGAACAAATGAACAAATGAACAAATGAACAAATGAACAAATGAACAAATGAACAAATGAACAAATGAACAAATGAACAAATGAACAAATGAACAAATGAACAAATGAACAAATGAACAAATGAACAAATGAACAAATGAACAAATGAACAAATGAACAAATGAACAAATGAACAAATGAACAAATGAACAAATGAACAAATGAACAAATGAACAAATGAACAAATGAACAAATGAACAAATGAACAAATGAACAAATGAACAAATGAACAAATGAACAAATGAACAAATGAACAAATGAACAAATGAACAAATGAACAAATGAACAAATGAACAAATGAACAAATGAACAAATGAACAAATGAACAAATGAACAAATGAACAAATGAACAAATGAACAAATGAACAAATGAACAAATGAACAAATGAACAAATGAACAAATGAACAAATGAACAAATGAACAAATGAACAAATGAACAAATGAACAAATGAACAAATGAACAAATGAACAAATGAACAAATGAACAAATGAACAAATGAACAAATGAACAAATGAACAAATGAACAAATGAACAAATGAACAAATGAACAAATGAACAAATGAACAAATGAACAAATGAACAAATGAACAAATGAACAAATGAACAAATGAACAAATGAACAAATGAACAAATGAACAAATGAACAAATGAACAAATGAACAAATGAACAAATGAACAAATGAACAAATGAACAAATGAACAAATGAACAAATGAACAAATGAACAAATGAACAAATGAACAAATGAACAAATGAACAAATGAACAAATGAACAAATGAACAAATGAACAAATGAACAAATGAACAAATGAACAAATGAACAAATGAACAAATGAACAAATGAACAAATGAACAAATGAACAAATGAACAAATGAACAAATGAACAAATGAACAAATGAACAAATGAACAAATGAACAAATGAACAAACGAACAAACGAACAAACGAACAAACGAACAAACGAACAAACGAACAAACGAACAAACGAACAAATGAACAAATGAACAAATGAACAAATGAACAAATGAACAAATGAACAAATGAACAAATGAACAAATGAACAAATGAACAAATGAACAAATGAACAAATGAACAAACGAACAAACGAACAAACGAACAAACGAACAAACGAACAAACGAACAAACGAACAAACGAACAAACGATCAAACGAACAAACGAACAAACGAACAAACGAACAAACGAACAAACGAACAAACGAACAAACGAACAAACGAACAAACGAACAAACGAACAAACGAACAAACGAACAAACGAACAAACGAACAAACGAACAAACGAACAAACGAACAAACGAACAAACGAACAAACGAACAAACGAACAAACGAACAAACGAACAAACGAACAAACGAACAAACGAACAAACGAACAAACGAACAAACGAACAAACGAACAAACGAACAAACGAACAAACGAACAAACGAACAAACGAACAAACGAACAAACGAACAAACGAACAAACGAACAAACGAACAAACGAACAAACGAACAAACGAACAAACGAACAAACGAACAAACGAACAAACGAACAAACGAACAAACGAACAAACGAACAAACGAACAAACGAACAAACGAACAAACGAACAAACGAACAAACGAACAAACGAACAAACGAACAAACGAACAAACGAACAAAGGAACAAATGAACAAATGAACAAATGAACAAATGAACAAATGAACAAATGAACAAATGAACAAATGAACAAATGAACGAATGAACGAATGAACAAATGAACGAATGAACAAATGAAAGAATGAACAAATGAACAAATGAACAAATGAACAAATGAACAAATGAACAAATGAACAAATGAACAAATGAACAAATGAACAAATGAACAAATGAACGAATGAACAAATGAAAGAATGAACAAATGAACAAATGAACAAATGAACAAATGAACAAATGAACAAATGAACAAATGAACAAATGAACAAATGAACAAATGAACAAATGAACAAATGAACAAATGAACAAATGAACAAATGAACAAATGAACAAATGAACAAATGAACAAATGAACAAATGAACAAATGAACAAATGAACAAATGAACAAATGAACAAATGAACAAATGAACAAATGAACAAATGAACAAATGAACAAATGAACAAATGAACAAATGAACAAATGAACAAATGAACAAATGAACAAATGAACAAATGAACAAATGAACAAATGAACAAATGAACAAATGAACAAATGAACCAATGAACCAATGAACCAATGAACCAATGAACCAATGAACCAATGAACCAAAGAACCAATGAACCAAAGAACCAAAGAACCAATGACCCAATGAACCAATGAACCAATGAACCAATGAACCAATGAACCAATGAACCAATGAACTAATGAACCAATGAACCAATGAACCAATGAACCAATGAACCAATGAACCAATGAACCAATGAACCAATGAACCAATGAACCAATGAACCAATGAACCAATGAACCAATGAACCAATGAACCAATGAACCAATGAACCAATCAACCAATGAACCAATGAACCAATGATCCAATGAACCAATGAACCAATGAACCAATGAAACAATGAACCAATGAACCAATGACCCAATGAACCAATGAACCAATGAACCAATGAACCAATGAACCAATGAACCAATGAACCAATGAACCAATGAACCAATGAACCAATGAACCAATGAACCAATGAACCAATGAACCAATGAACCAATGAACAAATGAACAAATGAACAAATGAACAAATGAACAAATGAACAAATGAACAAATGAACAAATGAACAAATGAACAAATGAACAAATGAACAAATGAACAAATGAACAAATGAACAAATGAACAAATGAACAAATGAACAAATGAACAAGTGAACAAATGATCAAATGAACAAATGAACAAATGAACAAATGAAAAAATGAACAAATGAGCAAATGAACAAATGAACAAATGAACAAATGAACAAATGAACAAATAATAAATGAACAAATGAACAATTGAACAAATGAACAAATGAACAAATGAACAAATGAACAAATGAACAAATGAACAAACGAACAAATGAACAAACGAACAAATGAACAAATGAACAAATGAACAAATGAACAAATGAACAAATGAACAAATGAACAAATGAACAAATGAACAAATGAACAAATAATAAATGAACAAATGAACAAATGAACAAATGAACAAATGAACAAATGAACAAATGAACAAATGAACAAATGAACAAATGAACAAATGAACAAATGAACAAATGAACAAATGAACAAATGAACAAATGAACAAATGAACAAATGAACAAATGAACAAATGAACAAATGAACAAATGAACAAATGAACAAATGAACAAATGAACAAATGAACAAATGAACAAATGAACAAATGAACAAATGAACAAATGAACAAATGAACAAATGAACAAATGAACAAATGAACAAATGAACAAATGTACAAATGAACAAATGAACAAATGAACAAATGAACAAATGAACAAATGAACAAATGAACAAATGAACAAATGAACCAATGAACAAATGAACAAATGAACAAATGAACAAATGAACAAATGAACAAATGAACAAATGAACAAATGAACAAATGAACAAATGAACAAATGAACAAATGAACAAATGAACAAATGAACAAATGAACAAATGAACAAGTGAACGAATGAACGAATGAACAAATGAACGAATGAACAAATGAAAGAATGAACAAATGAACAAATGAACAAATGAACAAATGAACAAATGAACAAATGAACAAATGAACAAATGAACAAATGAACAAATGAACAAATGAACAAATGAACAATTGAACAAATGAACAAATGAACAAATGAACAAATGAACAAATGAACAAATGAACTAATGAACAAATGAACAAATGAACAAATGAACAAATGAACAAATGAACAAATGAACAAATGAACAAATGAACAAATGAACAAATGAACAAATGAACAAATGAACAAATGAAAAAATGAACAAATGAACAAATGAACAAATGAACAAATGAACAAATGAACAAATGAACAAATGAACAAATGAACAAATGAACAAATGAACAAATGAACAAATGAACAAATGAACAAATGAACAAATGAACAAATGAACAAATGAACAAATGAACAAATGAACAAATGAACAAATGAACAAATGAACAAATGAACAAATGAACAAATGAACAAATGAACAAATGAACAAATGAACAAATGAACAAATGAACAAATGAACAAATGAACAAATGAACAAATGAACAAACGAACAAACGAACAAACGAACAAACGAACAAACGAACAAACGAACAAACGAACAAACGAACAAATGAACAAATGAACAAATGAACAAATGAACAAATGAACAAATGAACAAATGAACAAATGAACAAATGAACAAATGAACAAATGAACAAATGAACAAATGAACAAATGAACAAATGAACAAATGAACAAATGAACAAATGAACAAATGAACAAATGAACAAATGAACAAATGAACAAATGAACAAATGAACAAATGAACAAATGAACAAATGAACAAATGAACGAATGAACAAATGAAAGAATGAACAAATGAACAAATGAACAAATGAACAAATGAACAAATGAACAAATGAACAAATGAACAAATGAACAAATGAACAAATGAACAAATGAACAAATGAACAAATGAACAAATGAACAAATGAACAAATGAACAAATGAACAAATGAACAAATGAACAAATGAACAAATGAACAAATGAACAAATGAACAAATGAACAAATGAACAAATGAACAAATGAACAAATGAACAAATGAACAAATGAACAAATGAACAAATGAACAAATGAACAAATGAACAAATGAACAAATGAACAAATGAACAAATGAACAAATGAACAAATGAACAAATGAACAAATGAACAAATGAACAAATGAACAAATGAACAAATGAACAAATGAACAAATGAACAAATGAACAAATGAACAAATGAACAAATGAACCAATGAACAAATGAACAAATGAACAAATGAACAAATGAACAAATGAACAAATGAACAAATGAACAAATGAACAAATGAACAAATGAAAAAATGAACAAATGAACAAATGAACAAGTGAACAAATGAACAAATGAACAAATGAACGAATGAACAAATGACAGAATGAACAAATGAACAAATGAACAAATGAACAAATGAACAAATGAACAAATGAACAATTGAACAAATGAACAAATGAACAAATGAACAAATGAACAAATGAACAAATGAACAAATGAACAAATGAACAAATGAACAAATGAACAAATGAACAAATGAACAAATGAACAAATGAACAAATGAACAAATGAACAAATGAACAAATGAACAAATGAACAAATGAACAAATGAACAAATGAACAAATGAACAAATGAACAAATGAACTAATGAACAAATGAACAAATGAACAAATGAACAAATGAACAAATGAACAAATGAACAAATGAACAAATGAACAAATGAACAAATGAACAAATGAACAAATGAACAATTGAACAAATGAACAAATGAACAAATGAACAAATGAACAAATGAACAAATGAACTAATGAACAAATGAACAAATGAACAAATGAACAAACGAACAAATGAACAAATGAACAAATGAACAAATGAACAAATGAACAAATGAACAAATGAACAAATGAACAAATGAACAAATGAACAAATGAAAAAATGAACAAATGAACAAATGAACAAATGAACAAATGAACAAATGAACAAATGAACAAATGAACAAATGAACAAATGAACAAATGAACAAATGAACAAATGAACAAATGAACAAATGAACAAATGAACAAATGAACAAATGAACAAATGAACAAATGAACAAGTGAAAGAATGAACAAATGAACAAATGAACAAATGAACAAATGAACAAATGAACAAATGAACAAATGAACAAATGAACAAATGAACAAATGAACAAATGAACAAATGAACAAATGAACAAATGAACAAATGAACAAATGAACAAATGAACAAATGAACAAATGAACAAATGAACAAATGAACAAATGAACAAATGAACAAATGAACAAATGAACAAATGAACAAATGAACAAATGAACAAATGAACAAATGAACAAATGAACAAATGAACAAATGAACAAATGAACAAATGAACAAATGAACAAATGAACAAATGAACAAATGAACAAATGAACAAATGAACAAATGAACAAATGAACAAATGAACAAATGAACAAATGAACAAATGAACAAATGAACAAATGAACAAATGAACAAATGAACAAATGAACAAATGAACAAATGAACAAATGAACAAATGAACAAATGAACAAATGAACAAATGAACAAATGAACAAATGAACAAATGAACAAATGAACAAATGAACAAATGAACAAATGAACAAATGAACAAATGAACAAATGAACAAATGAACAAATGAACAAATGAACAAATGAACAAATGAACAAATGAACAAATGAACAAATGAACAAATGAACAAATGAACAAATGAACAAATGAACAAATGAACAAATGAACAAATGAACAAATGAACAAATGAACAAATGAACAAATGAACAAATGAACAAATGAACAAATGAACAAATGAACAAATGAACAAACGAACAAACGAACAAACGAACAAACGAACAAACGAACAAACGAACAAACGAACAAACGAACAAACGAACAAACGAACAAATGAACAAATGAACAAATGAACAAATGAACAAATGAACAAATGAACAAATGAACAAATGAACAAATGAACAAATGAACAAATGAACAAACGAACAAACGAACAAACGAACAAACGAACAAACGAACAAACGATCAAACGAACAAACGATCAAACGAACAAACGAACAAACGAACAAACGAACAAACGAACAAACGAACAAACGAACAAACGAACAAACGAACAAACGAACAAACGAACAAACGAACAAACGAACAAACGAACAAACGAACAAACGAACAAACGAACAAACGAACAAACGAACAAACGAACAAACGAACAAACGAACAAACGAACAAACGAACAAACGAACAAACGAACAAACGAACAAACGAACAAACGAACAAACGAACAAACGAACAAACGAACAAACGAACAAACGAACAAACGAACAAACGAACAAACGAACAAACGAACAAACGAACAAACGAACAAACGAACAAACGAACAAACGAACAAACGAACAAACGAACAAACGAACAAACGAACAAACGAACAAACGAACAAACGAACAAACGAACAAACGAACAAACGAACAAACGAACAAACGAACAAACGAACAAACGAACAAACGAACAAACGAACAAACGAACAAACGAACAAACGAACAAACGAACAAACGAACAAACGAACAAACGAACAAACGAACAAACGAACAAACGAACAAACGAACAAACGAACAAACGAACAAACGAACAAACGAACAAACGAACAAACGAACAAACGAACAAACGAACAAACGAACAAACGAACAAACGAACAAACGAACAAACGAACAAACGAACAAACGAACAAACGAACAAACGAACAAACGAACAAACGAACAAATGAACAAATGAACAAATGAACAAATGAACAAATGAACAAATGAACAAATGAACAAATGAACAAATGAACAAGTGAACCAATGAACGAATGAACGAATGAACAAATGAACGAATGAACAAATGAAAGAATGAACAAATGAACAAATGAACAAATGAACAAATGAACAAATGAACAAATGAACAAATGAACAAATGAACAAATGAACAAATGAACAAATGAACAAATGAACAAATGAACAAATGAACAAATGAACAAATGAACAAATGAACAAATGAACAAATGAACAAATGAACAAATGAACGAATGAACAAATGAAAGAATGAACAAATGAACAAATGAACAAATGAACAAATGAACAAATGAACAAATGAACAAATGAACAAATGAACAAATGAACAAATGAACAAATGAACAAATGAACAAATGAACAAATGAACAAATGAACAAATGAACAAATGAACAAATGAACAAATGAACAAATGAACAAATGAACAAATGAACAAATGAACACATGAACACATGAACAAATGAACAAATGAACAAATGAACAAATGAACAAATGAACAAATGAACAAATGAACAAATGAACAAATGAACAAATGAACAAATGAACAAATGAACAAATGAACAAATGAACAAATGAACAAATGAACAAATGAACAAATGAACCAATGAACAAATGAACAAATGAACAAATGAACAAATGAACAAATGAACAAATGAACAAATGAACAAATGAACAAATGAACAAATGAAAAAATGAACAAATGAACAAATGAACAAGTGAACAAATGAACAAATGAACAAATGAACGAATGAACAAATGACAGAATGAACAAATGAACAAATGAACAAATGAACAAATGAACAAATGAACAAATGAACAAATGAACAAATGAACAAATGAACAAATGAACAAATGAACAAATGAACAAATGAACAAATGAACAAATGAACGAATGAACAAATGAACAAATGAACAAATGAACAAATGAACAAATGAACAAATGAACAAATGAACAAATGAACAAATGAACAAATGAACAAATGAACAAATGAACAAATGAACAAATGAACAAATGAACAAATGAACAAATGAACTAATGAACAAATGAACAAATGAACAAATGAACAAATGAACAAATGAACAAATGAACAAATGAACAAATGAACCAATGAACAAATGAACCAATGAACAAATGAACAACTGAACATATGAACAAATGAACAAATGAACAAATGAACAAATGAACAAATGAACAAATGAACAAATGAACAAATGAACAAATGAACAAATGAACAAATGAACAAATGAACAAATGAACAAATGAACAAATGAACAAATGAACAAGTGAACAAATGAACAAATGAACAAATGAACAAATGAACAAATGAACAAATGAACAAATGAACAAATGAACAAATGAACAAATGAACAAATGAACAAATGAACAAATGAACAAATGAACAAATGAACAAATGAACAAATGAACAAATGAACAAATGAACAAATGAACAAATGAACAAATGAACAAATGAACAAATGAACAAATGAACAAATGAACAAATGAACAAATGAACAAATGAACAAATGAACAAATGAACAAATGAACAAATGAACAAATGAACAAATGAACAAATGAACAAATGAACAAATGAACAAATGAACAAATGAACAAATGAACAAATGAACAATTGAACAAATGAACAAATGAACAAATGAACAAATGAACAAATGAACAAATGAACAAATGAACAAATGAACAAATGAACAAATGAACAAATGAACAAATGAACAAATGAACAAATGAACAAATGAACAAATGAACAAATGAACAAATGAACAAATGAACAAATGAACAAATGAACAAATGAACAAATGAACAAATGAACAAATGAACAAATGAACAAATGAACAAATGAACAAATGAACAAATGAACAAATGAACAAAAGAACAAATGAACAAATGAACAAATGAACAAATGAACAAATGAACAAATGAACAAATGAACAAATGAACAAATGAACAAATGAACAAATGAACAAATGAACAAATGAACAAATGAACAAATGAACAAATGAACAAATGAACAAATGAACAAATGAACAAATGAACAAATGAACAAATGAACAAATGAACAAATGAACAAATGAACAAATGAACAAACGAACAAACGAACAAACGAACAAACGAACAAACGAACAAACGAACAAACGAACAAACGAACAAACGAACAAACGAACAAACGAACAAACGAACAAACGAACAAACGAACAAACGAACAAACGAACAAACGAACAACAAACGAACAAACGAACAAACGAACAAACGAACAAACGAACAAACGAACAAACGAACAAACGAACAAACGAACAAACGAACAAACGAACAAACGAACAAACGAACAAACGAACAAACGAACAAACGAACAAACGAACAAACGAACAAACGAACAAACGAACAAACGAACAAACGAACAAACGAACAAACGAACAAACGAACAAACGAACAAACGAACAAACGAACAAACGAACAAACGAACAAACGAACAAACGAACAAACGAACAAACGAACAAACGAACAAACGAACAAACGAACAAACGAACAAACAACAACGAACAAACGAACAAACGAACAAACGAACAAACGAACAAACGAACAAACGAACAAACGAACAAACGAACAAACGAACAAACGAACAAACGAACAAACGAACAAACGAACAAACGAACAAACGAACAAACGAACAAACGAACAAA
>CAWLCU010000044.1:30000-37504 GCA_963855975.1 Andrena chrysosceles | reverse complement strand
AAAAACACCTTTCGGTCCGAAATATTTCCAAGTCCCGTCAGATCTCAAAGTCCACCGGCACCATCGTCCAAAAGCCAAACTCGTCCGATCGCCAAAACAATTATAGATCCTTGTTCCTCGTTGCATTGCGAACGTATTACATTAATGGTTCGACCGCGGTCGTCGCGCTCGTTTTCGAGAAAAAAGAGAAAAACACCTTTCGGTCCGAAATATTTCCAAGTCCCGTCAGATCTCAAAGTCCACCGGCACCATCGTCCAAAAGCCAAACTCGTCCGATCGCCAAAACAATTATAGATCCTTGTTCCTCGTTGCATTGCGAACGTATTACATTAATGTTTCGACCGCGGTCGTCGCGCTCGTTTTCGAGAAAAACGAGAAAAACACCTTTCGGTCCGAAATATTTCCAAGTCCCGTCAGATCTCAAAGTCCACCGGCACCATCGTCCAAAAGCCAAACTCGTCCGATCGCCAAAACAATTATAGATCCTTGTTCCTCGTTGCATTGCGAACGTATTACATTAATGGTTCGACCGCGGTCGTCGCGCTCGTTTTCGAGAAAAAAGAGAAAAACACCTTTCGGTCCGAAATATTTCCAAGTCCCGTCAGATCTCAAAGTCCACCGGCACCATCGTCCAAAAGCCAAACTCGTCCGATCGCCAAAACAATTATAGATCCTTGTTCCTCGTTGCATTCCGAACGTATTACATTAATGGTTCGACCGCGGTCGTCGCGCTCGTTTTCGAGAAAAAAGAGAAAAACACCTTTCGGTCCGAAATATTTCCAAGTCCCGTCAGATCTCAAAGTCCACCGGCACCATCGTCCAAAAGCCAAACTCGTCCGATCGCCAAAACAATTATAGATCCTTGTTCCTCGTTGCATTCCGAACGTATTACATTAATGGTTCGACCGCGGTCGTCGCGCTCGTTTTCGAGAAAAAAGAGAAAAACACCTTTCGGTCCGAAATATTTCCAAGTCCCGTCAGATCTCAAAGTCCACCGGCACCATCGTCCAAAAGCCAAACTCGTCCGATCGCCAAAACAATTATAGATCCTTGTTCCTCGTTGCATTGCGAACGTATTACATTAATGTTTCGACCGCGGTCGTCGCGCTCGTTTTCGAGAAAAACGAGAAAAACACCTTTCGGTCCGAAATATTTCCAAGTCCCGTCAGATCTCAAAGTCCACCGGCACCATCGTCCAAAAGCCAAACTCGTCCGATCGCCAAAACAATTATAGATCCTTGTTCCTCGTTGCATTGCGAACGTATTACATTAATGGTTCGACCGCGGTCGTCGCGCTCGTTTTCGAGAAAAAAGAGAAAAACACCTTTCGGTCCGAAATATTTCCAAGTCCCGTCAGATCTCAAAGTCCACCGGCACCATCGTCCAAAAGCCAAACTCGTCCGATCGCCAAAACAATTATAGATCCTTGTTCCTCGTTGCATTCCGAACGTATTACATTAATGGTTCGACCGCGGTCGTCGCGCTCGTTTTCGAGAAAAAAGAGAAAAACACCTTTCGGTCCGAAATATTTCCAAGTCCCGTCAGATCTCAAAGTCCACCGGCACCATCGTCCAAAAGCCAAACTCGTCCGATCGCCAAAACAATTATAGATCCTTGTTCCTCGTTGCATTCCGAACGTATTACATTAATGGTTCGACCGCGGTCGTCGCGCTCGTTTTCGAGAAAAAAGAGAAAAACACCTTTCGGTCCGAAATATTTCCAAGTCCCGTCAGATCTCAAAGTCCACCGGCACCATCGTCCAAAAGCCAAACTCGTCCGATCGCCAAAACAATTATAGATCCTTGTTCCTCGTTGCATTGCGAACGTATTACATTAATGTTTCGACCGCGGTCGTCGCGCTCGTTTTCGAGAAAAACGAGAAAAACACCTTTCGGTCCGAAATATTTCCAAGTCCCGTCAGATCTCAAAGTCCACCGGCACCATCGTCCAAAAGCCAAACTCGTCCGATCGCCAAAACAATTATAGATCCTTGTTCCTCGTTGCATTCCGAACGTATTACATTAATGGTTCGACCGCGGTCGTCGCGCTCGTTTTCGAGAAAAAAGAGAAAAACACCTTTCGGTCCGAAATATTTCCAAGTCCCGTCAGATCTCAAAGTCCACCGGCACCATCGTCCAAAAGCCAAACTCGTCCGATCGCCAAAACAATTATAGATCCTTGTTCCTCGTTGCATTCCGAACGTATTACATTAATGGTTCGACCGCGGTCGTCGCGCTCGTTTTCGAGAAAAACGAGAAAAACACCTTTCGGTCCGAAATATTTCCAAGTCCCGTCAGATCTCAAAGTCCACCGGCACCATCGTCCAAAAGCCAAACTCGTCCGATCGCCAAAACAATTATAGATCCTTGTTCCTCGTTGCATTGCGAACGTATTACATTAATGGTTCGACCGCGGTCGTCGCGCTCGTTTTCGAGAAAAAAGAGAAAAACACCTTTCGGTCCGAAATATTTCCAAGTCCCGTCAGATCTCAAAGTCCACCGGCACCATCGTCCAAAAGCCAAACTCGTCCGATCGCCAAAACAATTATAGATCCTTGTTCCTCGTTGCATTCCGAACATATTACATTAATGGTTCGACCGCGGTCGTCGCGCTCGTTTTCGAGAAAAAAGAGAAAAACACCTTTCGGTCCGAAATATTTCCAAGTCCCGTCAGATCTCAAAGTCCACCGGCACCATCGTCCAAAAGCCAAACTCGTCCGATCGCCAAAACAATTATAGATCCTTGTTCCTCGTTGCATTCCGAACGTATTACATTAATGGTTCGACCGCGGTCGTCGCGCTCGTTTTCGAGAAAAAAGAGAAAAACACCTTTCGGTCCGAAATATTTCCAAGTCCCGTCAGATCTCAAAGTCCACCGGCACCATCGTCCAAAAGCCAAACTCGTCCGATCGCCAAAACAATTATAGATCCTTGTTCCTCGTTGCATTCCGAACGTATTACATTAATGGTTCGACCGCGGTCGTCGCGCTCGTTTTCGAGAAAAAAGAGAAAAACACCTTTCGGTCCGAAATATTTCCAAGTCCCGTCAGATCTCAAAGTCCACCGGCACCATCGTCCAAAAGCCAAACTCGTCCGATCGCCAAAACAATTATAGATCCTTGTTCCTCGTTGCATTGCGAACGTATTACATTAATGTTTCGACCGCGGTCGTCGCGCTCGTTTTCGAGAAAAACGAGAAAAACACCTTTCGGTCCGAAATATTTCCAAGTCCCGTCAGATCTCAAAGTCCACCGGCACCATCGTCCAAAAGCCAAACTCGTCCGATCGCCAAAACAATTATAGATCCTTGTTCCTCGTTGCATTCCGAACGTATTACATTAATGGTTCGACCGCGGTCGTCGCGCTCGTTTTCGAGAAAAAAGAGAAAAACACCTTTCGGTCCGAAATATTTCCAAGTCCCGTCAGATCTCAAAGTCCACCGGCACCATCGTCCAAAAGCCAAACTCGTCCGATCGCCAAAACAATTATAGATCCTTGTTCCTCGTTGCATTGCGAACGTATTACATTAATGTTTCGACCGCGGTCGTCGCGCTCGTTTTCGAGAAAAACGAGAAAAACACCTTTCGGTCCGAAATATTTCCAAGTCCCGTCAGATCTCAAAGTCCACCGGCACCATCGTCCAAAAGCCAAACTCGTCCGATCGCCAAAACAATTATAGATCCTTGTTCCTCGTTGCATTGCGAACGTATTACATTAATGGTTCGACCGCGGTCGTCGCGCTCGTTTTCGAGAAAAAAGAGAAAAACACCTTTCGGTCCGAAATATTTCCAAGTCCCGTCAGATCTCAAAGTCCACCGGCACCATCGTCCAAAAGCCAAACTCGTCCGATCGCCAAAACAATTATAGATCCTTGTTCCTCGTTGCATTCCGAACGTATTACATTAATGGTTCGACCGCGGTCGTCGCGCTCGTTTTCGAGAAAAAAGAGAAAAACACCTTTCGGTCCGAAATATTTCCAAGTCCCGTCAGATCTCAAAGTCCACCGGCACCATCGTCCAAAAGCCAAACTCGTCCGATCGCCAAAACAATTATAGATCCTTGTTCCTCGTTGCATTCCGAACGTATTACATTAATGGTTCGACCGCGGTCGTCGCGCTCGTTTTCGAGAAAAAAGAGAAAAACACCTTTCGGTCCGAAATATTTCCAAGTCCCGTCAGATCTCAAAGTCCACCGGCACCATCGTCCAAAAGCCAAACTCGTCCGATCGCCAAAACAATTATAGATCCTTGTTCCTCGTTGCATTGCGAACGTATTACATTAATGTTTCGACCGCGGTCGTCGCGCTCGTTTTCGAGAAAAACGAGAAAAACACCTTTCGGTCCGAAATATTTCCAAGTCCCGTCAGATCTCAAAGTCCACCGGCACCATCGTCCAAAAGCCAAACTCGTCCGATCGCCAAAACAATTATAGATCCTTGTTCCTCGTTGCATTCCGAACGTATTACATTAATGGTTCGACCGCGGTCGTCGCGCTCGTTTTCGAGAAAAAAGAGAAAAACACCTTTCGGTCCGAAATATTTCCAAGTCCCGTCAGATCTCAAAGTCCACCGGCACCATCGTCCAAAAGCCAAACTCGTCCGATCGCCAAAACAATTATAGATCCTTGTTCCTCGTTGCATTCCGAACGTATTACATTAATGGTTCGACCGCGGTCGTCGCGCTCGTTTTCGAGAAAAACGAGAAAAACACCTTTCGGTCCGAAATATTTCCAAGTCCCGTCAGATCTCAAAGTCCACCGGCACCATCGTCCAAAAGCCAAACTCGTCCGATCGCCAAAACAATTATAGATCCTTGTTCCTCGTTGCATTGCGAACGTATTACATTAATGGTTCGACCGCGGTCGTCGCGCTCGTTTTCGAGAAAAAAGAGAAAAACACCTTTCGGTCCGAAATATTTCCAAGTCCCGTCAGATCTCAAAGTCCACCGGCACCATCGTCCAAAAGCCAAACTCGTCCGATCGCCAAAACAATTATAGATCCTTGTTCCTCGTTGCATTCCGAACGTATTACATTAATGGTTCGACCGCGGTCGTCGCGCTCGTTTTCGAGAAAAAAGAGAAAAACACCTTTCGGTCCGAAATATTTCCAAGTCCCGTCAGATCTCAAAGTCCACCGGCACCATCGTCCAAAAGCCAAACTCGTCCGATCGCCAAAACAATTATAGATCCTTGTTCCTCGTTGCATTGCGAACGTATTACATTAATGTTTCGACCGCGGTCGTCGCGCTCGTTTTCGAGAAAAACGAGAAAAACACCTTTCGGTCCGAAATATTTCCAAGTCCCGTCAGATCTCAAAGTCCACCGGCACCATCGTCCAAAAGCCAAACTCGTCCGATCGCCAAAACAATTATAGATCCTTGTTCCTCGTTGCATTCCGAACGTATTACATTAATGGTTCGACCGCGGTCGTCGCGCTCGTTTTCGAGAAAAAAGAGAAAAACACCTTTCGGTCCGAAATATTTCCAAGTCCCGTCAGATCTCAAAGTCCACCGGCACCATCGTCCAAAAGCCAAACTCGTCCGATCGCCAAAACAATTATAGATCCTTGTTCCTCGTTGCATTCCGAACGTATTACATTAATGGTTCGACCGCGGTCGTCGCGCTCGTTTTCGAGAAAAAAGAGAAAAACACCTTTCGGTCCGAAATATTTCCAAGTCCCGTCAGATCTCAAAGTCCACCGGCACCATCGTCCAAAAGCCAAACTCGTCCGATCGCCAAAACAATTATAGATCCTTGTTCCTCGTTGCATTGCGAACGTATTACATTAATGTTTCGACCGCGGTCGTCGCGCTCGTTTTCGAGAAAAACGAGAAAAACACCTTTCGGTCCGAAATATTTCCAAGTCCCGTCAGATCTCAAAGTCCACCGGCACCATCGTCCAAAAGCCAAACTCGTCCGATCGCCAAAACAATTATAGATCCTTGTTCCTCGTTGCATTCCGAACGTATTACATTAATGGTTCGACCGCGGTCGTCGCGCTCGTTTTCGAGAAAAAAGAGAAAAACACCTTTCGGTCCGAAATATTTCCAAGTCCCGTCAGATCTCAAAGTCCACCGGCACCATCGTCCAAAAGCCAAACTCGTCCGATCGCCAAAACAATTATAGATCCTTGTTCCTCGTTGCATTCCGAACGTATTACATTAATGGTTCGACCGCGGTCGTCGCGCTCGTTTTCGAGAAAAACGAGAAAAACACCTTTCGGTCCGAAATATTTCCAAGTCCCGTCAGATCTCAAAGTCCACCGGCACCATCGTCCAAAAGCCAAACTCGTCCGATCGCCAAAACAATTATAGATCCTTGTTCCTCGTTGCATTGCGAACGTATTACATTAATGGTTCGACCGCGGTCGTCGCGCTCGTTTTCGAGAAAAAAGAGAAAAACACCTTTCGGTCCGAAATATTTCCAAGTCCCGTCAGATCTCAAAGTCCACCGGCACCATCGTCCAAAAGCCAAACTCGTCCGATCGCCAAAACAATTATAGATCCTTGTTCCTCGTTGCATTCTGAACATATTACATTAATGGTTCGACCGCGGTCGTCGCGCTCGTTTTCGAGAAAAAAGAGAAAAACACCTTTCGGTCCGAAATATTTCCAAGTCCCGTCAGATCTCAAAGTCCACCGGCACCATCGTCCAAAAGCCAAACTCGTCCGATCGCCAAAACAATTATAGATCCTTGTTCCTCGTTGCATTCCGAACGTATTACATTAATGGTTCGACCGCGGTCGTCGCGCTCGTTTTCGAGAAAAAAGAGAAAAACACCTTTCGGTCCGAAATATTTCCAAGTCCCGTCAGATCTCAAAGTCCACCGGCACCATCGTCCAAAAGCCAAACTCGTCCGATCGCCAAAACAATTATAGATCCTTGTTCCTCGTTGCATTCCGAACGTATTACATTAATGGTTCGACCGCGGTCGTCGCGCTCGTTTTCGAGAAAAAAGAGAAAAACACCTTTCGGTCCGAAATATTTCCAAGTCCCGTCAGATCTCAAAGTCCACCGGCACCATCGTCCAAAAGCCAAACTCGTCCGATCGCCAAAACAATTATAGATCCTTGTTCCTCGTTGCATTCCGAACGTATTACATTAATGGTTCGACCGCGGTCGTCGCGCTCGTTTTCGAGAAAAAAGAGAAAAACACCTTTCGGTCCGAAATATTTCCAAGTCCCGTCAGATCTCAAAGTCCACCGGCACCATCGTCCAAAAGCCAAACTCGTCCGATCGCCAAAACAATTATAGATCCTTGTTCCTCGTTGCATTGCGAACGTATTACATTAATGTTTCGACCGCGGTCGTCGCGCTCGTTTTCGAGAAAAACGAGAAAAACACCTTTCGGTCCGAAATATTTCCAAGTCCCGTCAGATCTCAAAGTCCACCGGCACCATCGTCCAAAAGCCAAACTCGTCCGATCGCCAAAACAATTATAGATCCTTGTTCCTCGTTGCATTCCGAACGTATTACATTAATGGTTCGACCGCGGTCGTCGCGCTCGT
>CAWLCU010000044.1:5000-17500 GCA_963855975.1 Andrena chrysosceles | reverse complement strand
CATCGTCCAAAAGCCAAACTCGTCCGATCGCCAAAACAATTATAGATCCTTGTTCCTCGTTGCATTGCGAACGTATTACATTAATGTTTCGACCGCGGTCGTCGCGCTCGTTTTCGAGAAAAACGAGAAAAACACCTTTCGGTCCGAAATATTTCCAAGTCCCGTCAGATCTCAAAGTCCACCGGCACCATCGTCCAAAAGCCAAACTCGTCCGATCGCCAAAACAATTATAGATCCTTGTTCCTCGTTGCATTCCGAACGTATTACATTAATGGTTCGACCGCGGTCGTCGCGCTCGTTTTCGAGAAAAACGAGAAAAACACCTTTCGGTCCGAAATATTTCCAAGTCCCGTCAGATCTCAAAGTCCACCGGCACCATCGTCCAAAAGCCAAACTCGTCCGATCGCCAAAACAATTATAGATCCTTGTTCCTCGTTGCATTGCGAACGTATTACATTAATGGTTCGACCGCGGTCGTCGCGCTCGTTTTCGAGAAAAAAGAGAAAAACACCTTTCGGTCCGAAATATTTCCAAGTCCCGTCAGATCTCAAAGTCCACCGGCACCATCGTCCAAAAGCCAAACTCGTCCGATCGCCAAAACAATTATAGATCCTTGTTCCTCGTTGCATTGCGAACGTATTACATTAATGTTTCGACCGCGGTCGTCGCGCTCGTTTTCGAGAAAAACGAGAAAAACACCTTTCGGTCCGAAATATTTCCAAGTCCCGTCAGATCTCAAAGTCCACCGGCACCATCGTCCAAAAGCCAAACTCGTCCGATCGCCAAAACAATTATAGATCCTTGTTCCTCGTTGCATTGCGAACGTATTACATTAATGGTTCGACCGCGGTCGTCGCGCTCGTTTTCGAGAAAAAAGAGAAAAACACCTTTCGGTCCGAAATATTTCCAAGTCCCGTCAGATCTCAAAGTCCACCGGCACCATCGTCCAAAAGCCAAACTCGTCCGATCGCCAAAACAATTATAGATCCTTGTTCCTCGTTGCATTCCGAACGTATTACATTAATGGTTCGACCGCGGTCGTCGCGCTCGTTTTCGAGAAAAAAGAGAAAAACACCTTTCGGTCCGAAATATTTCCAAGTCCCGTCAGATCTCAAAGTCCACCGGCACCATCGTCCAAAAGCCAAACTCGTCCGATCGCCAAAACAATTATAGATCCTTGTTCCTCGTTGCATTGCGAACGTATTACATTAATGTTTCGACCGCGGTCGTCGCGCTCGTTTTCGAGAAAAACGAGAAAAACACCTTTCGGTCCGAAATATTTCCAAGTCCCGTCAGATCTCAAAGTCCACCGGCACCATCGTCCAAAAGCCAAACTCGTCCGATCGCCAAAACAATTATAGATCCTTGTTCCTCGTTGCATTCCGAACGTATTACATTAATGGTTCGACCGCGGTCGTCGCGCTCGTTTTCGAGAAAAACGAGAAAAACACCTTTCGGTCCGAAATATTTCCAAGTCCCGTCAGATCTCAAAGTCCACCGGCACCATCGTCCAAAAGCCAAACTCGTCCGATCGCCAAAACAATTATAGATCCTTGTTCCTCGTTGCATTGCGAACGTATTACATTAATGGTTCGACCGCGGTCGTCGCGCTCGTTTTCGAGAAAAAAGAGAAAAACACCTTTCGGTCCGAAATATTTCCAAGTCCCGTCAGATCTCAAAGTCCACCGGCACCATCGTCCAAAAGCCAAACTCGTCCGATCGCCAAAACAATTATAGATCCTTGTTCCTCGTTGCATTCCGAACGTATTACATTAATGGTTCGACCGCGGTCGTCGCGCTCGTTTTCGAGAAAAAAGAGAAAAACACCTTTCGGTCCGAAATATTTCCAAGTCCCGTCAGATCTCAAAGTCCACCGGCACCATCGTCCAAAAGCCAAACTCGTCCGATCGCCAAAACAATTATAGATCCTTGTTCCTCGTTGCATTCCGAACGTATTACATTAATGGTTCGACCGCGGTCGTCGCGCTCGTTTTCGAGAAAAAAGAGAAAAACACCTTTCGGTCCGAAATATTTCCAAGTCCCGTCAGATCTCAAAGTCCACCGGCACCATCGTCCAAAAGCCAAACTCGTCCGATCGCCAAAACAATTATAGATCCTTGTTCCTCGTTGCATTCCGAACGTATTACATTAATGGTTCGACCGCGGTCGTCGCGCTCGTTTTCGAGAAAAACGAGAAAAACACCTTTCGGTCCGAAATATTTCCAAGTCCCGTCAGATCTCAAAGTCCACCGGCACCATCGTCCAAAAGCCAAACTCGTCCGATCGCCAAAACAATTATAGATCCTTGTTCCTCGTTGCATTGCGAACGTATTACATTAATGGTTCGACCGCGGTCGTCGCGCTCGTTTTCGAGAAAAAAGAGAAAAACACCTTTCGGTCCGAAATATTTCCAAGTCCCGTCAGATCTCAAAGTCCACCGGCACCATCGTCCAAAAGCCAAACTCGTCCGATCGCCAAAACAATTATAGATCCTTGTTCCTCGTTGCATTCCGAACGTATTACATTAATGGTTCGACCGCGGTCGTCGCGCTCGTTTTCGAGAAAAAAGGGAAAAACACCTTTCGGTCCGAAATATTTCCAAGTCCCGTCAGATCTCAAAGTCCACCGGCACCATCGTCCAAAAGCCAAACTCGTCCGATCGCCAAAACAATTATAGATCCTTGTTCCTCGTTGCATTGCGAACGTATTACATTAATGTTTCGACCGCGGTCGTCGCGCTCGTTTTCGAGAAAAACGAGAAAAACACCTTTCGGTCCGAAATATTTCCAAGTCCCGTCAGATCTCAAAGTCCACCGGCACCATCGTCCAAAAGCCAAACTCGTCCGATCGCCAAAACAATTATAGATCCTTGTTCCTCGTTGCATTCCGAACGTATTACATTAATGGTTCGACCGCGGTCGTCGCGCTCGTTTTCGAGAAAAACGAGAAAAACACCTTTCGGTCCGAAATATTTCCAAGTCCCGTCAGATCTCAAAGTCCACCGGCACCATCGTCCAAAAGCCAAACTCGTCCGATCGCCAAAACAATTATAGATCCTTGTTCCTCGTTGCATTGCGAACGTATTACATTAATGGTTCGACCGCGGTCGTCGCGCTCGTTTTCGAGAAAAAAGAGAAAAACACCTTTCGGTCCGAAATATTTCCAAGTCCCGTCAGATCTCAAAGTCCACCGGCACCATCGTCCAAAAGCCAAACTCGTCCGATCGCCAAAACAATTATAGATCCTTGTTCCTCGTTGCATTCCGAACGTATTACATTAATGGTTCGACCGCGGTCGTCGCGCTCGTTTTCGAGAAAAAAGAGAAAAACACCTTTCGGTCCGAAATATTTCCAAGTCCCGTCAGATCTCAAAGTCCACCGGCACCATCGTCCAAAAGCCAAACTCGTCCGATCGCCAAAACAATTATAGATCCTTGTTCCTCGTTGCATTCCGAACGTATTACATTAATGGTTCGACCGCGGTCGTCGCGCTCGTTTTCGAGAAAAAAGAGAAAAACACCTTTCGGTCCGAAATATTTCCAAGTCCCGTCAGATCTCAAAGTCCACCGGCACCATCGTCCAAAAGCCAAACTCGTCCGATCGCCAAAACAATTATAGATCCTTGTTCCTCGTTGCATTCCGAACGTATTACATTAATGGTTCGACCGCGGTCGTCGCGCTCGTTTTCGAGAAAAACGAGAAAAACACCTTTCGGTCCGAAATATTTCCAAGTCCCGTCAGATCTCAAAGTCCACCGGCACCATCGTCCAAAAGCCAAACTCGTCCGATCGCCAAAACAATTATAGATCCTTGTTCCTCGTTGCATTGCGAACGTATTACATTAATGGTTCGACCGCGGTCGTCGCGCTCGTTTTCGAGAAAAAAGAGAAAAACACCTTTCGGTCCGAAATATTTCCAAGTCCCGTCAGATCTCAAAGTCCACCGGCACCATCGTCCAAAAGCCAAACTCGTCCGATCGCCAAAACAATTATAGATCCTTGTTCCTCGTTGCATTCCGAACGTATTACATTAATGGTTCGACCGCGGTCGTCGCGCTCGTTTTCGAGAAAAAAGAGAAAAACACCTTTCGGTCCGAAATATTTCCAAGTCCCGTCAGATCTCAAAGTCCACCGGCACCATCGTCCAAAAGCCAAACTCGTCCGATCGCCAAAACAATTATAGATCCTTGTTCCTCGTTGCATTGCGAACGTATTACATTAATGTTTCGACCGCGGTCGTCGCGCTCGTTTTCGAGAAAAACGAGAAAAACACCTTTCGGTCCGAAATATTTCCAAGTCCCGTCAGATCTCAAAGTCCACCGGCACCATCGTCCAAAAGCCAAACTCGTCCGATCGCCAAAACAATTATAGATCCTTGTTCCTCGTTGCATTCCGAACGTATTACATTAATGGTTCGACCGCGGTCGTCGCGCTCGTTTTCGAGAAAAACGAGAAAAACACCTTTCGGTCCGAAATATTTCCAAGTCCCGTCAGATCTCAAAGTCCACCGGCACCATCGTCCAAAAGCCAAACTCGTCCGATCGCCAAAACAATTATAGATCCTTGTTCCTCGTTGCATTGCGAACGTATTACATTAATGGTTCGACCGCGGTCGTCGCGCTCGTTTTCGAGAAAAAAGAGAAAAACACCTTTCGGTCCGAAATATTTCCAAGTCCCGTCAGATCTCAAAGTCCACCGGCACCATCGTCCAAAAGCCAAACTCGTCCGATCGCCAAAACAATTATAGATCCTTGTTCCTCGTTGCATTCCGAACGTATTACATTAATGGTTCGACCGCGGTCGTCGCGCTCGTTTTCGAGAAAAAAGAGAAAAACACCTTTCGGTCCGAAATATTTCCAAGTCCCGTCAGATCTCAAAGTCCACCGGCACCATCGTCCAAAAGCCAAACTCGTCCGATCGCCAAAACAATTATAGATCCTTGTTCCTCGTTGCATTCCGAACGTATTACATTAATGGTTCGACCGCGGTCGTCGCGCTCGTTTTCGAGAAAAAAGAGAAAAACACCTTTCGGTCCGAAATATTTCCAAGTCCCGTCAGATCTCAAAGTCCACCGGCACCATCGTCCAAAAGCCAAACTCGTCCGATCGCCAAAACAATTATAGATCCTTGTTCCTCGTTGCATTGCGAACGTATTACATTAATGTTTCGACCGCGGTCGTCGCGCTCGTTTTCGAGAAAAACGAGAAAAACACCTTTCGGTCCGAAATATTTCCAAGTCCCGTCAGATCTCAAAGTCCACCGGCACCATCGTCCAAAAGCCAAACTCGTCCGATCGCCAAAACAATTATAGATCCTTGTTCCTCGTTGCATTCCGAACGTATTACATTAATGGTTCGACCGCGGTCGTCGCGCTCGTTTTCGAGAAAAACGAGAAAAACACCTTTCGGTCCGAAATATTTCCAAGTCCCGTCAGATCTCAAAGTCCACCGGCACCATCGTCCAAAAGCCAAACTCGTCCGATCGCCAAAACAATTATAGATCCTTGTTCCTCGTTGCATTGCGAACGTATTACATTAATGGTTCGACCGCGGTCGTCGCGCTCGTTTTCGAGAAAAAAGAGAAAAACACCTTTCGGTCCGAAATATTTCCAAGTCCCGTCAGATCTCAAAGTCCACCGGCACCATCGTCCAAAAGCCAAACTCGTCCGATCGCCAAAACAATTATAGATCCTTGTTCCTCGTTGCATTCCGAACGTATTACATTAATGGTTCGACCGCGGTCGTCGCGCTCGTTTTCGAGAAAAAAGAGAAAAACACCTTTCGGTCCGAAATATTTCCAAGTCCCGTCAGATCTCAAAGTCCACCGGCACCATCGTCCAAAAGCCAAACTCGTCCGATCGCCAAAACAATTATAGATCCTTGTTCCTCGTTGCATTCCGAACGTATTACATTAATGGTTCGACCGCGGTCGTCGCGCTCGTTTTCGAGAAAAACGAGAAAAACACCTTTCGGTCCGAAATATTTCCAAGTCCCGTCAGATCTCAAAGTCCACCGGCACCATCGTCCAAAAGCCAAACTCGTCCGATCGCCAAAACAATTATAGATCCTTGTTCCTCGTTGCATTGCGAACGTATTACATTAATGGTTCGACCGCGGTCGTCGCGCTCGTTTTCGAGAAAAAAGAGAAAAACACCTTTCGGTCCGAAATATTTCCAAGTCCCGTCAGATCTCAAAGTCCACCGGCACCATCGTCCAAAAGCCAAACTCGTCCGATCGCCAAAACAATTATAGATCCTTGTTCCTCGTTGCATTCCGAACATATTACATTAATGGTTCGACCGCGGTCGTCGCGCTCGTTTTCGAGAAAAAAGAGAAAAACACCTTTCGGTCCGAAATATTTCCAAGTCCCGTCAGATCTCAAAGTCCACCGGCACCATCGTCCAAAAGCCAAACTCGTCCGATCGCCAAAACAATTATAGATCCTTGTTCCTCGTTGCATTCCGAACGTATTACATTAATGGTTCGACCGCGGTCGTCGCGCTCGTTTTCGAGAAAAAAGAGAAAAACACCTTTCGGTCCGAAATATTTCCAAGTCCCGTCAGATCTCAAAGTCCACCGGCACCATCGTCCAAAAGCCAAACTCGTCCGATCGCCAAAACAATTATAGATCCTTGTTCCTCGTTGCATTCCGAACGTATTACATTAATGGTTCGACCGCGGTCGTCGCGCTCGTTTTCGAGAAAAAAGAGAAAAACACCTTTCGGTCCGAAATATTTCCAAGTCCCGTCAGATCTCAAAGTCCACCGGCACCATCGTCCAAAAGCCAAACTCGTCCGATCGCCAAAACAATTATAGATCCTTGTTCCTCGTTGCATTGCGAACGTATTACATTAATGTTTCGACCGCGGTCGTCGCGCTCGTTTTCGAGAAAAACGAGAAAAACACCTTTCGGTCCGAAATATTTCCAAGTCCCGTCAGATCTCAAAGTCCACCGGCACCATCGTCCAAAAGCCAAACTCGTCCGATCGCCAAAACAATTATAGATCCTTGTTCCTCGTTGCATTCCGAACGTATTACATTAATGGTTCGACCGCGGTCGTCGCGCTCGTTTTCGAGAAAAAAGAGAAAAACACCTTTCGGTCCGAAATATTTCCAAGTCCCGTCAGATCTCAAAGTCCACCGGCACCATCGTCCAAAAGCCAAACTCGTCCGATCGCCAAAACAATTATAGATCCTTGTTCCTCGTTGCATTGCGAACGTATTACATTAATGTTTCGACCGCGGTCGTCGCGCTCGTTTTCGAGAAAAACGAGAAAAACACCTTTCGGTCCGAAATATTTCCAAGTCCCGTCAGATCTCAAAGTCCACCGGCACCATCGTCCAAAAGCCAAACTCGTCCGATCGCCAAAACAATTATAGATCCTTGTTCCTCGTTGCATTGCGAACGTATTACATTAATGGTTCGACCGCGGTCGTCGCGCTCGTTTTCGAGAAAAAAGAGAAAAACACCTTTCGGTCCGAAATATTTCCAAGTCCCGTCAGATCTCAAAGTCCACCGGCACCATCGTCCAAAAGCCAAACTCGTCCGATCGCCAAAACAATTATAGATCCTTGTTCCTCGTTGCATTCCGAACGTATTACATTAATGGTTCGACCGCGGTCGTCGCGCTCGTTTTCGAGAAAAAAGAGAAAAACACCTTTCGGTCCGAAATATTTCCAAGTCCCGTCAGATCTCAAAGTCCACCGGCACCATCGTCCAAAAGCCAAACTCGTCCGATCGCCAAAACAATTATAGATCCTTGTTCCTCGTTGCATTCCGAACGTATTACATTAATGGTTCGACCGCGGTCGTCGCGCTCGTTTTCGAGAAAAACGAGAAAAACACCTTTCGGTCCGAAATATTTCCAAGTCCCGTCAGATCTCAAAGTCCACCGGCACCATCGTCCAAAAGCCAAACTCGTCCGATCGCCAAAACAATTATAGATCCTTGTTCCTCGTTGCATTGCGAACGTATTACATTAATGTTTCGACCGCGGTCGTCGCGCTCGTTTTCGAGAAAAACGAGAAAAACACCTTTCGGTCCGAAATATTTCCAAGTCCCGTCAGATCTCAAAGTCCACCGGCACCATCGTCCAAAAGCCAAACTCGTCCGATCGCCAAAACAATTATAGATCCTTGTTCCTCGTTGCATTCCGAACGTATTACATTAATGGTTCGACCGCGGTCGTCGCGCTCGTTTTCGAGAAAAAAGAGAAAAACACCTTTCGGTCCGAAATATTTCCAAGTCCCGTCAGATCTCAAAGTCCACCGGCACCATCGTCCAAAAGCCAAACTCGTCCGATCGCCAAAACAATTATAGATCCTTGTTCCTCGTTGCATTCCGAACGTATTACATTAATGGTTCGACCGCGGTCGTCGCGCTCGTTTTCGAGAAAAACGAGAAAAACACCTTTCGGTCCGAAATATTTCCAAGTCCCGTCAGATCTCAAAGTCCACCGGCACCATCGTCCAAAAGCCAAACTCGTCCGATCGCCAAAACAATTATAGATCCTTGTTCCTCGTTGCATTGCGAACGTATTACATTAATGGTTCGACCGCGGTCGTCGCGCTCGTTTTCGAGAAAAAAGAGAAAAACACCTTTCGGTCCGAAATATTTCCAAGTCCCGTCAGATCTCAAAGTCCACCGGCACCATCGTCCAAAAGCCAAACTCGTCCGATCGCCAAAACAATTATAGATCCTTGTTCCTCGTTGCATTCCGAACGTATTACATTAATGGTTCGACCGCGGTCGTCGCGCTCGTTTTCGAGAAAAAAGAGAAAAACACCTTTCGGTCCGAAATATTTCCAAGTCCCGTCAGATCTCAAAGTCCACCGGCACCATCGTCCAAAAGCCAAACTCGTCCGATCGCCAAAACAATTATAGATCCTTGTTCCTCGTTGCATTGCGAACGTATTACATTAATGTTTCGACCGCGGTCGTCGCGCTCGTTTTCGAGAAAAACGAGAAAAACACCTTTCGGTCCGAAATATTTCCAAGTCCCGTCAGATCTCAAAGTCCACCGGCACCATCGTCCAAAAGCCAAACTCGTCCGATCGCCAAAACAATTATAGATCCTTGTTCCTCGTTGCATTCCGAACGTATTACATTAATGGTTCGACCGCGGTCGTCGCGCTCGTTTTCGAGAAAAACGAGAAAAACACCTTTCGGTCCGAAATATTTCCAAGTCCCGTCAGATCTCAAAGTCCACCGGCACCATCGTCCAAAAGCCAAACTCGTCCGATCGCCAAAACAATTATAGATCCTTGTTCCTCGTTGCATTGCGAACGTATTACATTAATGGTTCGACCGCGGTCGTCGCGCTCGTTTTCGAGAAAAAAGAGAAAAACACCTTTCGGTCCGAAATATTTCCAAGTCCCGTCAGATCTCAAAGTCCACCGGCACCATCGTCCAAAAGCCAAACTCGTCCGATCGCCAAAACAATTATAGATCCTTGTTCCTCGTTGCATTCCGAACGTATTACATTAATGGTTCGACCGCGGTCGTCGCGCTCGTTTTCGAGAAAAACGAGAAAAACACCTTTCGGTCCGAAATATTTCCAAGTCCCGTCAGATCTCAAAGTCCACCGGCACCATCGTCCAAAAGCCAAACTCGTCCGATCGCCAAAACAATTATAGATCCTTGTTCCTCGTTGCATTGCGAACGTATTACATTAATGGTTCGACCGCGGTCGTCGCGCTCGTTTTCGAGAAAAAAGAGAAAAACACCTTTCGGTCCGAAATATTTCCAAGTCCCGTCAGATCTCAAAGTCCACCGGCACCATCGTCCAAAAGCCAAACTCGTCCGATCGCCAAAACAATTATAGATCCTTGTTCCTCGTTGCATTCCGAACGTATTACATTAATGGTTCGACCGCGGTCGTCGCGCTCGTTTTCGAGAAAAAAGAGAAAAACACCTTTCGGTCCGAAATATTTCCAAGTCCCGTCAGATCTCAAAGTCCACCGGCACCATCGTCCAAAAGCCAAACTCGTCCGATCGCCAAAACAATTATAGATCCTTGTTCCTCGTTGCATTCCGAACGTATTACATTAATGGTTCGACCGCGGTCGTCGCGCTCGTTTTCGAGAAAAACGAGAAAAACACCTTTCGGTCCGAAATATTTCCAAGTCCCGTCAGATCTCAAAGTCCACCGGCACCATCGTCCAAAAGCCAAACTCGTCCGATCGCCAAAACAATTATAGATCCTTGTTCCTCGTTGCATTGCGAACGTATTACATTAATGGTTCGACCGCGGTCGTCGCGCTCGTTTTCGAGAAAAAAGAGAAAAACACCTTTCGGTCCGAAATATTTCCAAGTCCCGTCAGATCTCAAAGTCCACCGGCACCATCGTCCAAAAGCCAAACTCGTCCGATCGCCAAAACAATTATAGATCCTTGTTCCTCGTTGCATTCCGAACGTATTACATTAATGGTTCGACCGCGGTCGTCGCGCTCGTTTTCGAGAAAAAAGAGAAAAACACCTTTCGGTCCGAAATATTTCCAAGTCCCGTCAGATCTCAAAGTCCACCGGCACCATCGTCCAAAAGCCAAACTCGTCCGATCGCCAAAACAATTATAGATCCTTGTTCCTCGTTGCATTGCGAACGTATTACATTAATGTTTCGACCGCGGTCGTCGCGCTCGTTTTCGAGAAAAACGAGAAAAACACCTTTCGGTCCGAAATATTTCCAAGTCCCGTCAGATCTCAAAGTCCACCGGCACCATCGTCCAAAAGCCAAACTCGTCCGATCGCCAAAACAATTATAGATCCTTGTTCCTCGTTGCATTCCGAACGTATTACATTAATGGTTCGACCGCGGTCGTCGCGCTCGTTTTCGAGAAAAACGAGAAAAACACCTTTCGGTCCGAAATATTTCCAAGTCCCGTCAGATCTCAAAGTCCACCGGCACCATCGTCCAAAAGCCAAACTCGTCCGATCGCCAAAACAATTATAGATCCTTGTTCCTCGTTGCATTGCGAACGTATTACATTAATGGTTCGACCGCGGTCGTCGCGCTCGTTTTCGAGAAAAAAGAGAAAAACACCTTTCGGTCCGAAATATTTCCAAGTCCCGTCAGATCTCAAAGTCCACCGGCACCATCGTCCAAAAGCCAAACTCGTCCGATCGCCAAAACAATTATAGATCCTTGTTCCTCGTTGCATTCCGAACGTATTACATTAATGGTTCGACCGCGGTCGTCGCGCTCGTTTTCGAGAAAAAAGAGAAAAACACCTTTCGGTCCGAAATATTTCCAAGTCCCGTCAGATCTCAAAGTCCACCGGCACCATCGTCCAAAAGCCAAACTCGTCCGATCGCCAAAACAATTATAGATCCTTGTTCCTCGTTGCATTCCGAACGTATTACATTAATGGTTCGACCGCGGTCGTCGCGCTCGTTTTCGAGAAAAAAGAGAAAAACACCTTTCGGTCCGAAATATTTCCAAGTCCCGTCAGATCTCAAAGTCCACCGGCACCATCGTCCAAAAGCCAAACTCGTCCGATCGCCAAAACAATTATAGATCCTTGTTCCTCGTTGCATTCCGAACGTATTACATTAATGGTTCGACCGCGGTCGTCGCGCTCGTTTTCGAGAAAAACGAGAAAAACACCTTTCGGTCCGAAATATTTCCAAGTCCCGTCAGATCTCAAAGTCCACCGGCACCATCGTCCAAAAGCCAAACTCGTCCGATCGCCAAAACAATTATAGATCCTTGTTCCTCGTTGCATTGCGAACGTATTACATTAATGGTTCGACCGCGGTCGTCGCGCTCGTTTTCGAGAAAAAAGAGAAAAACACCTTTCGGTCCGAAATATTTCCAAGTCCCGTCAGATCTCAAAGTCCACCGGCACCATCGTCCAAAAGCCAAACTCGTCCGATCGCCAAAACAATTATAGATCCTTGTTCCTCGTTGCATTCCGAACGTATTACATTAATGGTTCGACCGCGGTCGTCGCGCTCGTTTTCGAGAAAAAAGAGAAAAACACCTTTCGGTCCGAAATATTTCCAAGTCCCGTCAGATCTCAAAGTCCACCGGCACCATCGTCCAAAAGCCAAACTCGTCCGATCGCCAAAACAATTATAGATCCTTGTTCCTCGTTGCATTGCGAACGTATTACATTAATGTTTCGACCGCGGTCGTCGCGCTCGTTTTCGAGAAAAACGAGAAAAACACCTTTCGGTCCGAAATATTTCCAAGTCCCGTCAGATCTCAAAGTCCACCGGCACCATCGTCCAAAAGCCAAACTCGTCCGATCGCCAAAACAATTATAGATCCTTGTTCCTCGTTGCATTCCGAACGTATTACATTAATGGTTCGACCGCGGTCGTCGCGCTCGTTTTCGAGAAAAAAGAGAAAAACACCTTTCGGTCCGAAATATTTCCAAGTCCCGTCAGATCTCAAAGTCCACCGGCACCATCGTCCAAAAGCCAAACTCGTCCGATCGCCAAAACAATTATAGATCCTTGTTCCTCGTTGCATTGCGAACGTATTACATTAATGGTTCGA